>JACCEG010000226.1:135656-152256 GCA_014065205.1 Tuber brumale
AGATGTGTATAAGATACAGGTGTATGCTGTAGCGGTTGTGGTTAGGAGGAGTCTTTTACACCGACTGGCCTTGTAGTTAGACAGTTTTTCTTCAGCCTTTCTGAGCTGGGGCAGGGGTGGAGGTTTAGGTCTACATAGCTTGCGCTGACGTGACCTGGTTCCTTAATACTAAATAAAAATGATTTAAAAAAAAAAAAGAAAAAAAAAGAAAAAAAAAGCAAAAAGAAGAAAAAAGTGTCCAATAGCCAACATGAAATTCCAAGAAACTAAAGCAGAAAAGTACAAAAATCATAACAAAAAGTGAAACCAACCACACAAAAGAAGAAACAAAAACTCTTTTCAGGCAAAACAAAGCAAGTAGTAGGCATCACACTTCAGGGCCTGAAACCATAGATCGGGAGGTCCACACATTGTAGAGAGGGCTCGAGTAGGGATGGCATGCCCGGAGGAAAGCCTGAGGTGGTTACATTGAGGTACATCTGCAGGGAGCGGAGGGCCTTTATGTCGGTCCATAGTGGGCTGGCCCTGCCAATGTCTTTACGAGACTCATAGTACAGGATGGCATGAGCAAGGACCTCCTCATCCTCCTCGCAGTGGGGGCAGAGGGGGGAGGAGTTGTCAGTCAACCAGGAGGGGTGGGCAGCAAGGTAACTGTTGCGTGAGAGTATCTGGTGGATCCTGCCTGCGAGAAACCTTCCCAGGCCCATGAACGGGTGGGGCGAGAATGCCGCGGCGTACTGGTAATAGGGTGGGGGGGGAACTGGGTGGCCCAATCCCTGGGGAGTGCAACTCTAACTCTTGCCTTGATTGACTGGTAGGATGGGATCCCCGCTCTCCAGGGGAGCTGGTCAGGAGGAATAAGGTCAGGTGAGGCCACTCGAACAGGGCCGGAGATTTCAATGAATAGGAGACTGCGGTGTGCAATCACGTCCAGCGAAAGGTGCGTTCTTGTAGGGGGGCAGGGGGGTGGGATTTTCCAAAGGAGAGGAGCATACACGGACGTCAGGCCCCTGGTGAAGTGATGGTGGTCCTCCTGGGCCCGGATAGCAGAGGACGTAGGAAAGGACGAGTGGAGACTCACAGTCATGGGGTTGGTCGCAGTGGGATGCTCACTAGTCGGACAGCAGTAAGTCGTTGTCGGTGGAGGACCAATAGTGGGAGGGGGGGAAGAGCCGATTCACATGCCAGGATGCCAACCAGGGTTGAAGAGAAGCCGTTTGTTACCCACTGCTGGACTGCTCTCCAAAAGACGGACATACGGTCCAGAAGGGTGAGGCTTGGTGAGAAGAGGTCGGCTTTATAGAGGCGGATCGGGAAGATCAGGGAGGATGCCAGACGATGGCAGAGGAAGCGAGCGAGACAGTTACTGGGCCTGGCGAGTCTCTGGATCGTTGCGAAGGCCCCTTGGACCAGGCCAAGTCTTCTTATGAAATGGGAGGTGGTTCCTTAAGTGCAGGAGGTGGTCGTGGGCTCGAACCAATACCCAAGCCAGCATGCCAGCTTGGAGGGATGCAAGAGGTGACCGTCTAAGAAGACCAGGATCATGAGATGGGGGACCTTCTGTGCAGGGGTCACCCAGTGCATGAGTTCTGTCTTTGGGATCGAGAAGGCCACCCCCAGTCTACCGGCCTTCCCCTAAAGAATGCTGGTGATGTCAGTCAACCTCTGGACATTCCTCCAGTAAGAGCCAGAGGCGACTATGATCGCGAAGTCGTCCACGTAGAAGAAGATGAGGCCCTGAGTGACCGGGAAATGAAGAAAAGAGATGTAGATAACGAACCGGAGCATGGAGATCGGAGAGCCCTGCGGAGTGCCAACCGAGACTGAGGAGAAACTCTGGGGGGCCAACTGGAAAACCAGGTGGCAGGAGCGTCCGTGGAGGAAGGACCTTATCCACGAGACCATGTACAGGTTGACTGCCCTGGTGGCAAGCCTGTCGCAAAGTAAGGGGGCCGAGACATTGTTCAAACCACCCTTGATGTCAAGGAAGAGGGTCGAGACCTTGAGCTTAGGGTGCATAAAAAGCTGAACCTTATGGGAGAGGATTGCCGCTGCATTAAAGGTTCACAGACCCGGGAGGGAACCTGTTTGGTGGGGGGACAGGAGGCCGAGGCAGCAGGCTAGCACAGAAAGATGGGTCGCCATGATCTTCGCAAGAATCTTAGAGATAGTTTACAGGAGAATGATAATGCAGAACGAGGCTGGCGTGTCATAGGAGGGTTTCCTGAGCTTATCCAACACAATACCGCTGTCTTTCTTCAGGGAAGGGGGATGGTGTCCGTACCGGACAAGGGGGCCGAGAAGGGATGTCAGGATATTGGAGTTCATAGAGTGCACTCTTTTCCAAACAGAGTACGGAATCTGGTTTGGGCCATGGGCAGAGGATGAGGAGAAATTCCCAAGGGCAACTGTTATCTCCTCCGCTGACAGTGGTGGAACATCCTTGAACTCCCACAGAATAGCACGAGGGCTTGAGGACTGCTTGTAGGGCAAGAAACATGAAAGAAGGCCTTTGTTTATATCCGTGGGGTTGTCAGCCCCGGGTATCTGTAGGAACCAATCTCGGGATCTGCCGAAGGCATAGCGCTTCATAGTCCAGAGCGTGTGTGGGTTGGCTGTTTATAGGAAATTATTCTAGTATTTGGTTTTGCCCTTTTTTAAAGCCTGGAAGTATAGAAGCTGCGCCTCTCTGCACTGTTGCTTCGATGAGGGGAGGGTGTCCCGGCGTGCTGCCTGAACTGTTGAGTGGAAGGCTGAACTCTGTGCCGTGAGGTTGGGGGTCCACAATGGTTTAGACCTGCTAGAGGGTCTCTTATCCAGAGTATGGAGTCTGAGCACAGCCCTCAGTCTGCCAAGGGCCGTGTCGAACCAGGTGGAGAATGTGTAGGGTGTCGGGATAGAGGGAGGAGGGTCAACCCTCATGGCTTTGACTTCTTCCTCAAGAGAAAGCCAGTGAGTCTGCGTCGATGTGGGAGCAGGATGGGGTGGGCAAGCCAGAGGCTCTGACAGGATTATATGGATCAGGACGTGGTCGGATCCTCTTGGGGGGAGGTGCGTGTCCCGCGACCAAAAGCGGGAGGACAGTGAGGTGTTGGCAAAGGCTAGGTCTATTACTGAGGGGCATAATTCAGGATTGAAGGGGAAGTAGGTAAGAGTAATAGGAGCATTCAAAAGGCAGAAACCTTCTGTGGCAGGCTTCTTAAAGAAAGGAGTGGAGGCACCGAGGTCTGAGATCGAAAAGAGAAGACCAGGGTCTGCTGAAGGGTGGTGGATGGTAAAATCTTCAATGACCAGCTTCAGCGTGGTGGTGTGATGGAAGGCAACCTCTGGTGAGATGGTCTGGTGGAAGTGGGAGCCATCCCATGTGCTGTAGAGGTTCACAACCCGAAACTTGGTAACAAAGGAGTCAAAGAAACCAACAGAAGAGTGAAAGTCCACCACCATCTAGTCCCTTGCCTCCGCGAAGATCGGGAGAACTGAATGCTACTGAGTGGAGGAGAGGTAAAGGTAGCAGGCTACTCTTGGCTTGCTGCCAGTAGGGCAGGGGGGCAAAAAGGCTTTGAAGCCAGCAAACGATAGAGGTCTGTTTCTGTACAGGGGGGGGTCTTGAAGGGCAACGAGGGTAGGGGGGAAATCCAAAAGAGAAAATGAATTAAAAAGGAAAAGAAACACATCCCAGCTTCTCAGGCAGTTGTACTGTAGAACGAATATTGGAGTACGCGAGTCTGCTGCCAGTGCAGAACTCACCAAAGAGGTGTGACCAACCATTATATACCTTCCGGCGTCTGAGGCTGGGGGAAAGGAGTGGGAAATTCCTGTCATGTGGGATTCGGCAGGGCAGCTTCTTGGGGTTTTGGGGCAGGGACGGGGGGACATGTTGGGGGGGCATCACCATGCCTATGGCAGGGTGTTTCAGGATCGAAGGGGGGTAGGAGGGGTCATGCACTAGTTGAAGGGCCCGCACCAGGGTCATTTGTCGTATCCATAGCTTCCTCATTCGGCAGGACAGAGGACTCCCCACGGGGAGGAGGGGCGGGAGGTCTCAATGGGCATTCTCTTGCAAAAGCCAGGTGCTGGTCTTCGCAGAGCGCACATATCACGGCCGAGGTCGGACAGCAGTCAACCACTGCTCTAAAGTTTCTGCCTCTAGGGCAGGTGGAGTTCTGGCATCTGTGTGCTTGCTTTCTGTGGGAGTGGGCGGAGATTGGACATACTTGGTGGTCAATCTTGCATCTAGCTGAATGGTGTCCGTACTCCCAGCAGTTACGGCATTGTGTGAGGCTGTTAGCCAAGTATGCTCTCTCAATCTTGCTGCCCAACATGGTAGCCTCATGTTCTGGCGCAACCATCACTACCATGGAGGTTATCTTTTTGAGGATTCTGGAGTCAGAATCGGGATTCAGGTAGCGGGCAGAGAGGACCCGGACATTCTTGACGTTCAAGACGGTGTTGCTGAGGGACTGAAGGAGGTCGTCATCGTCTTCCGAGAGGTACGCAATTGGGAGAGAGTGTATTGCAAGCTGGACCTCTTTAGGGGCAGGGCGGAACGGGAGCCAGGAAGTGTTTCCTATTGGGAAGGACAGGTTCAGCTTGGCCCTAAGCGCTTCATAGTAGGGGGCGTATGCAGTGGAGGGGACAAATGGAGAGAGGACAAGAAGGGTGACTGCTCCGCTATCATTGACCCGAGCAGAGAAGGACTGCGGTAGGGTCCAGCCTGCTTCCCGAAGGATGGAGGCAGCAATGTTTAGGAAGGAGGCAGCTAGATGATCAGACTGAAAGTGCGAGAAAGGGGTGGACCTAGGGGCGAAGAATCGTCTCTCAGATCCTGGAAGGCTCCAGAAACCTTTAGAGGGGGCCATAGGGAACGAGCGAGATGCTACCAGGGCAGGCGAGGGGGCATTCGTTACTTTGTTCGCTTTCCCTGTCTTCTTTTATGCAGTGGAAGCAGCCTGAGCATAGGAGGAGGCACCGGATTGAGCCCATGAACGTGGGATAGGGTGTAACTCCCGAAGGGGGGGTACTTCCCTTCCCTGCAGGTCTGTGCCTCCCAGGAGCTTGGTTATTTCGCCGAGTATGCGGCTGGGTCGCCATACCATTTCTGGTCCTTCGTGCTGTAGCAAGTAATGTCCCTGTTACTGTCACCCTGGTAGAGAGGGGTCAGCTCATCGGCAAGGATTGTGGTCGAGGAGTACATGGGCCTCTCCTTACCCTTTTGGGAAGGAGCCACTGAAGCCGTGTTGGTGCCAGGGGGCGCAGGCGTGGGGTGTTGGGGTGGGGGCGGTTGGTGGCATGTTGGTTGGGGGAGGGGGGTGGTCAGCCGGGATGCTAGGTCCCTAACCGACAGCTTGAGGGCAGAGAGCGACGCTGCCATGGTGTCGTTCTGGGTGGGGGGAGCAGGAGGGGGTGGGGGCACGTCCAGACGCAAGTAGAGTTTATTAACTTGTCTTGAAAGGCGAGCGATTTCAAGCGCCAGCTCGTCAATTTGAGAGGAGATGGACCTTGAGGCCCGAAGGGAGGTGCAAAGGAGGGGGAGGTTGACAGCCTCCATGGGAGAGAGGTCATCGAGCTCAGTAGAAATGATAGGGGGGAAAGGTTAGGTGGAAATCCCCGCGTCTAATGAGGACCTTTCTAGGGGCTCCGGGAGCAGGGGGACATGAAGACGAACTCCCGACACAGAGGTGTGTTCGGAGGGTGAAAGGGGAACTGAAGCCATTCCTGTCATGACAGGGAGGCCTCGGCCTAGTGGTCTTTAGGATAGCAAAAATGTGGGGGCACACTGGACGCTGATGGTGTTGAAAACGAGGTAGAAACATAGGGGGAGGAAAATCGTGGAGGCAGAGCGTCAAGTCATATGTTAGCTTGATGACATGCTTATATACTCAATGGATGAAAGGAAACACATCAAAGCTGTTAAAAGGGTTTTACAAAGTCTATCAGACTTTCGATTAGCAGTAGCACTAAAAAACCCGATCTTCCACACCAAAGAAGTGGAATTCTCAGGTAGTGGTCATTATGGGACCTCCGGGGCCCCAGAAAGGCTTGGGCCCCCAGCCCCATTCTCCGCCCCGGGCCACTGACTGACCCAGGGCGGGGTGTTTTTCGAGACTTGCCCTGCCCTATTACCCGCTAGGGGCCCCGCCCCGCCCATGCTCCAGACGGGCCCCTGGCAAATTTGAGCGGGAAAAAATGGGTCCCCGTCTAGGGAAAGAGCGGGGTGGGGGCCCAGATAGGCACGGGGCAGTAGGGCCAATAAAATACCCCCTGTGGGCCCGGGTAATGGCGGGGCGCCCGTGGGCAAAACCCGCTCCACCCTGCCTTGTAACAAACTCTATTCTTAGGCTATATTGTGGTGGTTGATGGGATGTCCATAAGCACCCATAAGGTGGGATCCATAATGTTTTGGAAACCACCTAAGTCAGTTAGAGATGTGCAAAGTTATATTGGATTCGCTAACTTTTACTGATGATTTATAAATAATTTCTCCATTATTTGCAAGCCAATAATCGAGACATTACATGGAAATCATAAGGATTTTAAATGGGAAGTTGAGCAGAACACAGCATTTGAAGAACCAAAGCACCGATTCACTATAGCCCCTATACTCTACCTCCTTTTCCCAGAAAGAGCAACAGTAGTAGAAACAAACGCTAGCTATTTCACAGTTGGTTGTGTCTTTTCTCAATATTTTTGGAAACAGCTACATACAGTAGGATTCCATTATTGAAAATTGAACTCAGCAGAGCGCAATTACAAAATTCATGATAAAGAACTTCTCACGATCCTTGAAGCTTTTAAGAAATCGAGACACTACTTGATCGAAACTGAAAAACCCATTACAGTCTTTACCGACTGTTAAAACCCTCAATACCTCCTCACCTCAAAAGTCTAGAGTGGCCATCAAACTCGATGCCCTCAGAGGTTAGTAGAGTACAAGTTTTTATATTGTGTACCGACCAGGCATAAAGGACAGAAAGCCTGACCCATTAAGCAAATAGTCGGAATAATGTACTGAGGGGGGAGCTACATATCGTGAACAGAAAACTTTGGCACCAGAAGGTTTCCTGGTATCAATAGTAGTAACGGTAGGCAGTGATGGTGAAGGCTTAGATAGGAGGAAGGATTTGGATTTAGAACCACAAAGAGGCACCAAGGAACCCGTAATTAGGGTTAAGAAATTGAGCAAAATAGCATACTTGCTAATGAAAGGCACAAGAATGGCAGCAGGACATAATGGATATACCATAGAGGATGACATTGTGCTGAAATATAGAGAAGCATTGATAAGGACTGGGATAGCAGTAGGGCTACCTAAAGAGACCTGTGGAAGAATTGTTCTAAGAAGTAGGTAAGCGGTACGAAGCAGAATCTGCACCAGAGCTGGGGTAATCAATACCATTTACACCAGTGAAATCAAAGTCTTACTCTTCAATTATAGTGATTTGGATTGCCAGATAAGAATAGGCGATCACATAGCCCAAGTGGTGGTAGAAAAAATCAATAGCGTAGACATGATGGAGGTAGATGACTTGGAAGAGACAGGATGCGGGACCACAGGATTTGGAAGCTTCAATATAGCGACAAGATCCTTGATCATCAAAGGCCAGGAACCTAGTATCAGTTACCTACAGGCATAAGTTAAAGATAATGAATATTGGTATGACATTTCAGAAGTACCGGAAAGGTTTTTGATGTCAAACGCTATTAACCTACAAAATGGTACGAAACAGTTTAATCATGAATTCTTGAACGAGATACAGGCAGCTATCAAGACAGACTCAGCTTAGAGGCAATGGAGGAAAGAGCTTATTAGGCTACAGTACAAAGGAAAAGATTTCTCCAAGGATTGGACCTAAACTGATGATCTACTATATTATAAGCAAAGACTATTTTTACCAAATAGTCAGGCACTATATATAAAGATCGTGGAAAGATGTCACGATAGAAAAAGTTGCAGGACATTTCAGACAAGACAAAGCTTTGGAAATTATTATACGGGACTTCTACGGGAAAGGACTTGTGGAATAGATCAATGACTACATATGACCCTGTAATGAATGCCAATATAACAAATTGCCTAAACATGCTAAGTATGAATTATTGCAATCACTGCAAATACCCTACGCAGCATGGGCATCCATCTCAGTGGACTTTATCACACAACTACCAGAGTCGCAAGGATGCACTCAAATAATAGTAGTAGTTAATAGTTTGATGAAGATGGCACATCTTATAGGACTACAGACATCGGCTATTGCTAAAGGTATCGCAAACACATTCCTGAAAGAGATCTGGAGGCTGCCCAGCTGACCAACCTAAATCATCTCAGACATGAACTTAAAGTTTGCAGGAAAATTCTCGAAATCCCTCTAAAAGGGGCTGGAAATTAAGCGAAGAATGTCAAGGGCATACCACCTTTAAACTGATGGGCAAATGGAACATACTAACTAAGTGCTGAAAGGATATCTGCGAAGTTTTGTCAACTATGATCAGGATGACTGGTATCAGCTGCTGCCACGAGCTGAACATGCCTATAACAACTCCACAACCAACACTCACAGAATGTCACCATTCTATGCGTACTACAGATTCCATCTACAGAAAGAGTGGATGAACGAGCAGGAAGCTCAAAATTCAGGAGCAACAATCTATGCTAACTGGATTAAGGCACTACATGAACAAGCGGGAGGGTCGCTAGAAAAGACAGGAGAAGAAATGTCAAAATACTAGGACCAGAAAGCAAGACAATAGCCGGACTTCAAGATCGGAGACAAATTAATTTTAAACACAAAAAATATTCATACCCGAGGGAAATCCAAGAAGCTAAGTCTAAAGCGTTGTAGTCCCTTGCGAATTATGCAAAAAGGTTGGTCACGAGCATTCACACTCAACATATCCGATCGATGTAACATCCATCTGGTATTCCACATTGCACTACTGGAACCCTATTGAGAATTGGTTCATGATAATCATCAACAACCCACTAGAGAACTGGAGGACATTGACAGCAATCTACAATAGAAGGTTGAAAAAATAGTAAGAAGGGAGACATGTTGTTACATGAAACAAAGTACGCAGCCACTATCAAGAAAAGCGGGAACTACGGTACTTTGTTAAGTGGCAAGGGTGTTCAGAAGATGAGAATACATGAGAGCCAGTCACCAGTATGGAAAATGTGGAGGAAATTGTGCAAAACTTTCATAATGAAAATCTGGACATGCCAGGAAGGGCAGAAGCAAGATGGTGAGAAAAAGGTTTTCCTACCGTGGCCAAGAAAATATGGAAGGTTTTTTACCCTGACCACATTGAGTCTTAAAATGTATTTAGAAAATTTATAAAAGTTATAAAGGTATTCGAGGTGAAGCCTAGTAGGAGGGAGCTTATGTTAGGCATATGGAAATCTGAGACAAGTGCACAGACCTCACGGTAGGGTAATTATGCACAGACCCTCAACTTGCCAAAGACCAATACACCCCTCCAGCCTTCTTATGGGGCCCGCACGTTATTAGCGAGATTTTGAGAGTTGCGTCTAATAACTAAAATATCACATCAATGAAGCCCACTTCATAACACCATATACATCGCCACAGTCCATTCGACTGCATGCAGTTCACAGGATATATGAGAGGGGACTGTTTGCGAATTCTGATAAGTAGAACTGAAGAGGTCTGTCACAGGCGCATTGAGATAGTAGGCTTCAAAGTTAGGCTTCTTAAAGTATGGGCCGAAAGCAATGTGACCTTTGCAGTGAAATACTCCAAGAGGATGTCCTATTAGTTGAAGCTTTTAAGGACATACCGAATCCACCCACACCCTTCTCAGATTAGCTGTAGGTTGGTTGGTCCTAGTAATAAGACCCCTCTACAGAGGCTGGCAGACCAAAGAGAAGCATGCTCAGAAAGGAAGACCTAAATAAGTCAGAGACCCTTAAGGTGCTGACACATTGTGCTCAGTCTTGTGATTGGCACTAGGTGGCCTAGCATAAAACTGATCACTTCATGACTGAAGAGACTGCTGGAATGATAGTCAACAAGACTAAAGTAATATAATAGTCTCTGTGGATAACTAAGTTAGAGACCACTGTTTAGTATAAAAAATAGCACAGTCATCTGAACAGAGGAATACAATTGCATAACCGTCAAAGAGTGTGAGAAGTTTCAGGGTCAGACAGTGCTGGAACTCATAAGATTCTGGATGTTTGCATATTAAAACCAGAGTGGTACTGCGAAGGCATAGTTGTTAGAAGTAGTCCGCAAATACTCAGCCGCAAGATATAAATATCGAAGTGCCTACTGAGCTTTACAAACCTCATCAAGCAATGGAGAAGAGATCTTATCAATATAATATTGTTTCACACTTTAAATCATTACTTTACCTATCTTATCGAGACCAGCCTTCCTCGACAGATTCTCTGATCAAAGATTTGGCCTACATACCTCAATTATAGTAGAGTTCAGCGTCCGCCTAACAGTTATATCTTGTAACTAAATTTTCAACTCAATGAAGCCTACTTCAGAATACCATATTCATTACCCCTAACTTTCTGATGGCATGCTGGGCATGCAATATATGAGTAGGGATTTTTGATATCATTGCAGAGGTATAATGGCAGATATCTGTAGCAGGCATATTGTGTGATTAGGCTTCAACAAGTAGGCTTCCTGAACAAGGGCTAAAGGTGACTGGATATTTTGTCTAAATACTCAAGGAGAATTCCACCATGGCAGAAGCAACTGAGAACATCTCAAATCTACACATACCATTCTGAGATTAGCTGTAGGATGGTTGGTACTAGTAATAAGACCCCTCTACAGAGGCAGGAAGACCAAGGAGACACACATGTAGATAGAAAGACCTAGATAAGTCTAAGACCCATAAGGCATTGGCATGTCGGACTTGAACTGGCAATTAGCACTATGTTGTGTTGTATGAAATTGGTCTCTTCATAACCAAAGAGACTACTGAAACAACAGTCAAGGAGACTAAAGTGACAATATTTAATGCAGTTACTCAACTACAGGATTCACTAGATATAACTAGATGCGACCAGATGTAGTAATCAAATCCACAGTTCACAACAAGATGTAGCAACTACACTTACAAGATACAACCAGATTTAGCAACTCAAGATCTAAGATGTATCTTCATATCACATTAGTGCCAAGAGCCATAGATCAATTTACCCATTCTCAGAATCCAATAGTCACATAGATGATCTAAGCCACACATGACAATTTAGAAAATGTATCTATAAAAATTCCTTCATTATGGTACAAGAAACTTACAAAAGCTAGTATACAGAAACAGCGAGTACAAGATGCTTGATAACCACTTTCAAAACAGCCCGTACCTCTACAGGTACTGATGTGAAGTAGACATTCTATACCGTATTGGAAGTCTGGCAGCGAGTAGGTTTAGGTCCCAACATATTGGAGGCTGCATCCAAATGACTGTGAAAGAATCTGGCATGAAGGTCAGCAGTTAGCAAAGTCTCTCTAAGGTAATACCACTTTGATAAGGACCAGTAACTCGATAGCTATTAATGCGCAGTAGATGTTCTGTAGCTTACTGGAAGGCTGGCATTGTGTACCTCTATATTCCAAAGTATTAGAGACTGCATCTGCATTACTGTGTAGGAATCTTACCTCAAGGTCAGCACTTAGCTAGTGTCTTACTAAGGTAATACCACTTTCATAACAGCCTATAGATCCATGGGTATTAGTGTCAAGTAGACATTCTATAGCTCATTGAAGGGCTCAGATCCAGTATGTGTATATTAGGTGGATGCTGAATTCTAATATGATTGAGAGACATAGGCCAAATATCTTTGATCAGAGAATCTGTCATGGAAGACTTATCTCGATCAATAGTTAAAGTAAAGATTTAAAACGTATAACAATAATATATTTATAAGAGTTCTTCTCAGTTAGTTGATGATATCTATAAAGCTTAGAAGGCACTTCAATATTTGTATCCCACATCTGAGTGTTCACAGACTACTTCTAACTACTACACCTCTGAAGTACTACATTAGTTTTAATATGCAAATACCTAGAATCTTATATGTGCAAGTACCGTTTGACCATGAAACTTCTTACACCCTTTTACAATTACAGAATCATATTCCTCCACTGACATGACTATGCTATTTGTTTTACTAAACAGATGTCCTCAACTTAGTTGACCACATAGACTATTATATGACTTCAGTCTAATTGACTATCATTCCAGTAGTTTCTGTAGTCATGAAGTTATCAGTTTCATGCTAGGCTACCTAGTTCCAATCACAAGTCCAACCCTGACGTGCCAACATCTTATACCTCTTAGACCTTTCTAGGTCTTCCTTGCTGAGCATGCCTCCTCTTGGTCTACCTGCTTCCATGGAGGAGTACTATCACTAGGACCGACCAACTTACACCTCATTTCAGAATGGTTTGAATAGATTTGGTATATTCTTGATAGATTCCTCCACTGTGACATGCTCTAGGTGTATTTTGCTAAAAATGTCTTATCACCTTTAGCTCATAGTTAGGAAGCATAAGCTTGCAGCCTAGTATCTCAATGCACTGCCTATAGTCTGCTTCTATTCCACTTCTCAGTCATTGCTAAACGTCCTCTCCCATATCTTCTGTGAACCAGATATAGTTTAAATGGATAGCAGTAATCTATATGGTATTATGAAGTGGCCTATAGTGAGATGATATTTTAGTTACAGGATGCAACTACCAAAATCTCGCTACGGACGTACAGGCCCCATAAGGGGGCGGGAGAGCAGTGTTAGCTCTCTGGAAAATCAAGGGTCTGCACACAGTTACCCTACCGTGGGTCTGTGCACTGGTCTCAGATTTATATATACTCAATAGTCTAGGTGCTATAGTATTGGAGGCCATGTTTAAAGAACTGAAGGAACTTGGCATCATAGTCAGCAGGTAGTCAAAGCCTTACCAAGGAAACACCACTTTCATAAAAGCCTGTAGCTTGAGGGATATTGATACCAAGTAGATGTTCTGTAGCTCGTTGGCAGCTTGGCATCGTGTTGCTTTAGGTACCGAAGCAGTGGAGGTTGTATCCAAAGGACTGTGAGGGAATCTGGTGTCAAAGTCTACACTGAGACTCAGCTTCAACAAAGAAGCACTACTTTTATAATAGCCTTTATCTCCATGTGTGTTCATGGGAAGTAGACATTCTATAACTTGATAGAAGGCTGGCATTAAGTAGGCCTTGGTGCCAAAGTATTGGAGGCAGTGTCCTAAGGGCCCTGAAGGAATCTGGTGTCAATATCAGCACTTAGCCAAAACTTCGCCAGAGAAGTGCAACTTTCATAACAGCCTATATCTCTATGGGTATTGAGCCCAAGCAGATGTTCCATAGTCCATTGAAAGGCTAGCATCAAGTAAGACTAGGTGCTAAACTATCTGAGACTACATCGAAAGGACTGTAAAGGGATCTGGCGTCAAGCTCAGTACTTAGTCAAAGCTTTACCCGGAAATCTTATTTTGATAACAGCCTGTAGCTAGATGGATATTAGCGTCAAGTACACATTGTATAGATTATGCAATAGCTAGTATCGGATATGTCTATGTGCTATAGCATTGGATGCTGCATCCAATACACCTTAAAGAAATCTGTCATCCAAGTTAGTTCCTAATCAAAGCCTTGCCAAGAAAAACTACTTTCATAATAGCCTATAGCTACATGGGTATTGATATCAAGTAGAAATTGTGTGGCTTGTTAAAAGGCTGGCATTGAGTGGGTCTAGGTGCCAAAATATCAGTGGCTGCAGCGAAAGGGGTATGAAGCGGTCTAGTGTCAAGCTCAGAACTTGGCAAAAACTATGCTTAAGAAGCACGACTTTCATAAAAGCCTGTATCTTTATGAGTGTTGACACTGATTTGACATTCCATAGCTCATTTAAAGGCTTGCATCGAGTGCATCTAGGTACCAGAGTGCTGGATACTCCATCACAAGGGTACTGTATGAATCTGGTATCCAAGTCAGCATTTAGTCAAAACTTTACCAGTTACTTGCCAAGCTGTACCTCTATAGATAATGACATCACGTAGACATTCCATGCACAGTTGGGAAGCTGGTGTTGTGTATGTTGAGGTTCCAAAGTGCCGGAGGCTGTGTTACAAGGGCTGTGTAGGAATCTGGCATCAAAGTCAGTACTTACTCAAAACCTTACTAAAGACTCGCTAGGCTGTAACTCTATGGACATTGGTGTCAAGTACAAGTTCTTTCCATCTTTGGAAAGCTGGCAATAAGTACATCTAGCTGGCAATGTGTGGTATTCTGCACTGCAAGGGCTCTGTAGGAATCTGGCATCAAAGTCAGCACCTAGTCAAAACCTTACTTAAGACTCACCAGGCTGTAACTCCATCGATATTGGCCTCCAGAAGACATTCTTTACACCATGCGAATACTGGCATCGACCATACCTAGGTGGCAAAGTACTACATGCTGCACTATAAGGCCTCTGTAGAAATCTGATATCAAAGTTAGCACTTTGTCAAAACATTACTCAACACTCACTAAGCTGTAACTCCATGGATATTGGCTTCAGGTAGAGGTTTTTTAGACTGTTGAAGTGCCGGTATCAAGTAGGCCTTGGTGCCAACGTATCAGAAGCTGGGTCTCAGGGACCCTGTAGGAATCTGGTGTCAAAGTTATCTCTTAGTCAAGGTTTTACTTAAGACTTGCCATATGGGAATCAGATGAATATTGACATTGGGTAGACATTCTTTAGACTGTTGGAATGCTGGCATTGAGTGGATCTCAATGCCAATGTATCAGAAACTGGATCACAGAGACTCTGTAGGAATCTGGCATCAAAGGCAACACTTAGTCAAACACTCACCTGAGACTCACCAGCCTATAACTCCATAGACATTAGCATCAAGTAGTGATTCTTTGCACTATTGGAAGGCTAACATCAAGTATGTCCAGGTGTCAAAGGATTGCATGCCGTACTAAAGGGGTTCTTTGGGAATGTGGTATGAAAGTCAGCACTTAGGCAATCATGGGGTAAGGGAGGATGTTGTGCTGTTGAAAGAGTTAAAGAATGTACTAGGAAATGAACCACACCTGGCCTAGGTCAGGTTACCACTAGCAGGACTCAACTGTCACTCGCTTTTACAGTAAGAACTTGGAGCATTTTCACTCAACCATTCTTCTTGACCCTAGAATAGATTTCCTGAAATGTCTCTTCTTTTTGCTGCTATATAAAGGTTAGCTTTCTTGCAGAAAGGCTGATTCTAGTACTTACCAGGGGTAGGATAGTACTAGATCTTTATTGTTCTAGCCATACTAGTATGACTCCCTAGTGAATGTAATCAGATCCAGAAATGGGGCCTGCCAAGTCTCCTGTTAAAATGTCTTCCGGTCACCCCAAACATCACTTATTGCCACTCAATGGCCCAAATATCTCCTGTTAGCACTAGAGACACCTGTCATTCCCTGTTACCACTGGATGTACTTGACCTACCAGCAATGTCCATGGTGCTTCCAAATTTACTAGATGTACTGGGGAGGTCCATTGCGCCGCTTGATTTACATGACATAGCAGATGCAACCTGTGCTCAGCTGTGGCCCCAACATCGTACCTGCACATCTGACATGGCTATCATTTTTGCAAATATATGAATACTGCAAGTTAGTCATGGAAGAATTCTGTGAATTATTCAGTTATGCAGAATCAACCTGCAATGCTTGAAACGCCATGCCAGGTGACATCTAACTCTCATAGCTTTAGTCTATATGTACATTTAAAACATGTTGGTAGGTCAGGTTTTCTGAGCATTAAATCATTCGCTCCAAATTGTGCTATGCAAGCGAAATAATACACCTAGAAATCATATGCTGAAATTACAGATTCAGAAACCACACATGAAATACAGAAAGATTGGATGCCTAAAATGTAAAATCATTCTCAGAGCAATTGTTTCTGTTGCCATATGCTATATACTATACACTACTAGCACTATTAGTGCAGGCTCCCTTCATCTTTCAACTATTTATTCTTTCTTTTCCCAGAACTACTACACCTATAGATAACCAACAGTACGCTAAACAGAATATGACTGTATGATGAACCAGAACTTCACGTACTACTCACAAGCTATATTTCTGCCATTCATTCTTATCCAAACACCCTTTATTCTATCCTGCTTTGTGCAGGAAGAAAGCTTACTTTGTACAAGTTTGGGTGCTTGAAGGGAAAAATAATGGCCAAGTTATCAAAAGGGAAAATAAAAAAGGCAACGAGGCATAAGTGGAAGCAGATATACTGAAGAAGAACGGTGAAGCAGGCTCAGGAGATCCTTATTACAATTGTTAAAAGTGAGCCAAGTCAGAATCCTGGAAAAGCTAAAGGTATGATATTATCCATAGGCATTTAATTAAACTCTGTTCATATATCGAAAGTACATACTAATCTGTTTTACGAATCACATAAGAGCTCCGGCTACATATCCTACAGCTAAATGGCAACAGGCTATACAGCATGAGATAGAATATTTGCTAGATACTAATCAAGTCCAGGCTTTTTTTTTTTTTTTTTTTTTTTTTTTTTTTTTTTTTTTTTTTTTTTTTTTTTTTTTTTTTT
>JACCEG010000226.1:153161-222516 GCA_014065205.1 Tuber brumale
GATGGCCGTCACTCCTAGGCCGAAGCCATCGTGGGAGGAGAGGGGGGGTGGATGGTTCGTGAATACCTAGCGTTGAGGGTTGATTTCAATCGCTGGGTGTGTAGAGGAGACGGAGGATGCTAATCAAGTCCAGGCATAAACATCTAGTTATATATCATCAATGTTCTGATTTTAATGTCTAGGATGGAATCCTTTCACAACCTAAATGGCAGCCAGACTTCAACTTGAAAAAAAGGTTTGAAGAAAAAAATGGGTTAAATTTACAGCATGTCACAGGCAATATTGTGATTAGAAAGGATAAGTAAGTGACTAATAGTATCCCCAACCATGAATAGGCTTATAGAGTAGTTGAACTATAGGTACACATTCCTACGTATAATAAAAGCAAAGAATCAAAAGCTGAGTAAGCTGTTACTTCAAATGGAACTAGCAGTTAATAAATATATTTCTTTGTAAAATATAACGGCAGATCATAGCGAGTACAGCAGAATGGATAACCGTGCCAAGGTTCCCGCTACTTTGACAGACACTAGGCGACTTGCAAAATTTGACGGCACTCTATAGGAGTGCCGGACAGCTCAACATGATGGACAGCTCAATGTGACTTATATTAAACTGTAGTGGAAACATTTATGACTGAACGCCTAACGTCACAAAATAAAAGATTCTGAATCTTTAGTTTCTTATTCCTATCTTTCACAGTCTTCTGCATTTACTTGGAAATTCCTTTCCATTGCTTTTTAACCTTGTTCTCAGCAGCTTTCGTCACAATATCAAGTGAGTACTAAGTCTTCTAAACCTCTTTTTCAATACTATCCTGTTCCTTTTAACGTACCATTGCCCGAGCTTCATCAGCATACATTGTACCACCTTTCTGGAGTGGCCTCTGGCTGTGTCCCCACTGTACCATATGAGCGAGTTCCGCTACCTGGGTGTTGGCAAGGTCCTCCACCACCTGGGCTCTACAATGTGCTTGTGCCAAGCTACCCTTGATAAACTTTCTAACGCTCTTATCAATGAAGGGAGAGAGTTCACCGAGGTCTGACAGCAGCATATCTGGATGGCATTTTAGAGTTGGTACTGTTTGTGGAGTTTTAGGTGTAGTTTCCGGTAATGGAGGAAGAGTTGCTGGTCGCATAGGTATTGCTGGTTCATACTCAATCAACTTATCAAGTACAATATCAGGGTTGTATGGAATCAGTCTGGTCTTCTTAAATGCAGATAGAATAGTTGTAGGCTTGAAGGTTAAGGAGTATATTGAATTAAAAGCATTTAAAAATGCAACTTTATCAAACTCAGAACATCCAGTTCGTGTGGCCAAGTCAACAGCTGGAGCATGATAATGCTTATATAGCTGGAATACAATAATGTCTAATGGTTGCAGTAGGTGGATGCAATGAGGAGGCAAGCAAAAAAGTACAATTTTGTGATCCTCACAAAACTGTATAAACTCTCTGGTGCAGTATGAATCATGCCCATCAAGGAGAAGAAGTCGCCAGGCTCCTGGCTGGCGGTGGCGGGAATAATTTTCGAAATTCTGAAGCCAATCCATAGCTCATACATCATTTGAATAATCTGACTCGGTGACTCCAACCAAGAAATTGCCAGGAAGATCTGTTTGAATATACCAATCTTCCATATGAAGTGTACCCGCAATAATCAATATTGGAGGAAGGACAGCACCATCACCGCTAATGGTTTCGATAACCATGACAAGTTCTCGATTGCTTGAACTTGCAATATACATTGGACGAGTTTCCTCACTAGTAACGATCCATTGGTCTTTCCCAATGACTATCCGAAAACCCGTTTAATGGAAATTATAAGTATCTGTAACCGAGATCTCCTTCTCTTCCCTTATCGCCTGATACCGCTGAAACTAATTGCAGAGATCATCACTGTGGTCGGCTCGTTTACAATCAACATCTAATGTCTTCTGCTTCCGAATCTTGTATTCTGGATATTGGGCGAGAAAGCATCGAGTCTATTTGTCACTCATGATGAGAACTAAGGTCACTGGATCCGAATGTGCACGGGCATGAATTGAATTCACATGTTTGTTGATAAGGTGATATCGAGGTGGAATTCTGATACGATCTAGTGTATTCAAGTAGTGACATAAACCCAGCTCTTGATCCTCGGTGAGTTTCCGATTTGGCACAACTCGTTCCTGTCATAATTGGCGACCTTTCCAGCGAGTACAAAGACGCTCTTTTGGCACCTGAAACTCTCACGCAATCTCAGCCACATTTGGACTTTCCTCTGCATTGAGCTTCTCAATCGCTTGTTGTATTCGTACTTCAATATCCTCATAGCTTTCGGCAGGCATAGTATGGTGGTGGTATAGGTATGCAATATTGGAATATCTGGAACTGCGATGTGCTAGAGAGAGTCATGTTGGGCTGTCTATCACGTTGAGCTGTGTGGCACTCCATAGGAGTGCCTTCAAACTTTACAAGTCGCCTAGCGTTTTTCAAAGTAGTGGGAATCTTGGCACGGTTATGTAGGGCAAATATAAAGTACAGGAAATACTGGAGGTTATGAGTGCTCATGTGGCTGCCAAAGACAGTGCAGATGCCACAACTCTTAGTTTGCAACAGGGAAATGCTGAAACTACACTTAGTTCTGATGGCACTTTAAGAATGAAGGGTTGTATTTGTTAGGCATATGGAAATCTGAGACATGTGCACAGACCCACGGTAGGGTAACTGCGCACAGACCCTCAATTTACCGGAGCCAACACCACCCTCCGGCCGCATTATGGGGCCCGCACGTCATTAGCGAGATTTCGAGAGTTGCGTCCCATAACTAAAATGTCACATCAATGAAGCCCACTTCATAACACCATATACGTTGCCGCCGTCCGTCCGACCGCATACCGTTCACAGGGCAAATGAGAGGGGACCTTTGGCGACATCTGGGAAGTAGAACGGAGGAAATCCATAGGAGGCGCATTGAGATAGACGGCTTCAAAGTTAGGCTTCCTAAACTATGGGCCGAAGGTGACGGGATGTTTTTGGAGAAATACTCTAGGAGGATATCCCAGTAGTGAAAGCTATTAGGGGTATACTGAATCCACCCATACCCTTCTGAGATCAGCTGTAGGTTGGTTGGTCCTAGTAATAGGACCCCTCTACGGAGGCCGGCGGACCAAGGGGAAGCACGCTCAGAAAGGAAGACCTAGATAAGTCGGAGACCCTTAAGACGCTGACACGTCGGGCTCGGACTTGCGATTGGCACTAGGTGACCCGGCATGAACTTGATCACTTCATGACCGAAGAGACTACTGGAACGATAGTCAACAAGACTAAAGTAATATAATAGTCTATGCGGACATCTAAGTTAGAGGCCGCTGTTTGGAAAAACAAATAGCGCAGTCATCTCAACGGAGGAATACTATTCCGAGTCCGCGAAAGGGTGTGATAAGTTTCAGGGTCAAACGGTGTTCGCACTTATAAGATTCTGGACGGTTGCGTATTAAAACCAGGGTGGTACTTTGGAGGCATAGTAGTTAGAAGTAGCCCGCGAACACTCACACACGGGATATAAATATTGAAGTGCCTCCCGAGCTTTACCGATATCATCAAGCAATGGAGAAGAGATCTTATCAATATAATATTGTTTCACACTTTAAATCTTTTCCTTACCTTACTTTATCGCGATGAGCCTTCCTCGACAGATTCTCCAATCAAAGATTTCGGGCCTACGTCCCTCAGTTATATACTTGAGTTTGGCGTCCGCCTAACAGTATTTTAGCATACCTTGTATTTGTACTAAGAATAGTACAGAAAATATAAGATATCCAGCTCAGGTAAGAACCAGCCACATCTTACACCTCAAAGACAGCTATTGCAGCATTGTAGATATTAGCCTAAAAGTTTCTGCCACTAACTCGAACCATCATCCCTTTATTTCATTCTTTCCTCTCCGACGAGTATTCCAAATACAAGACTATCTATGAGACTATTTACAAAGAAAAAGAAGACGAAATTGAAGTAGCATTTGGAATATGCACTTTACACTTACTGGTTATCAATGTGAATACAAACAACTATAAGGATATAGAGAATATATGCCATGAATGGTATGCTGTTATAGCATTAGAGGACTTTAAAAGTAGCCATACCTGTTTCTCAGAGCTTAGAGTCAAGATTGACTGTCCTCTTGGTATGTGCTGACTTTTTTCTCTCTCTGGCTACCTGTGACTAATATATACAAGATAGGCTCTGTTATCTTCATATATTTGTATACAGTAAAATATTGTATTAGAGAGTTTATAGGAGACTGGTATAGTGTAATCTACTTTATGCACAAGGCCATACGCGATGTCTATTTGGAGTACACAGGAAAGCCATTGTAAAAGTTAAACCACTTGCTGGAATGGTGGCACAAATCCCATGGCCACTTGCATGTGTAGATATTTTCCTTACTTTGTCTGTTTTGTAAGGTAAATATAACCAGAATACAAAATAATAACTGGATTGTTTAGTCATACTTGAGTTTACTTAGAAAAAAAGTGGCCATATACTCAAAGTAGTATGTGCAGATCAGAATCATATGCCGGAATAGTCCACTAAAATCATATGCCAAGAATCCATATGTTTGCTATTTCTGCTATCATAATAGAGAGAGCAAGTTACTATATATAGAAGAATATAATTCATGATTGTTAATAGGCTTTACTGTTTTCACACAACATCACTTGTTCAGGCAAACAGGGCCCAATGCGCAGTGGAGACATAGGGAATATTAGAGCAGGACCCCACCTAGGTAATAGATGGGTGGATGGAAATCTCCACCCCACCCAAAGACCCAGAGAGGGTCTTGTGTGAGGCGGGGCACAGAGGAAAAGCAGTCAGTTGACCCTGAGCTGTACAGAGGTCAGGGTGGCAAATGGAAAATCCCCTATCCTCACCTGTAATGAATACTACCTGCGCCAACTTTCTCCTTCTGAGAGCTGCAAGCTACCCCCCCCATCCATATCCCATACCTTTCCCACTTTTTTACTCTTCCTTCCCTACAAGACTTTTCCTAGCAATATTCTGGAAGTTGGAACTATGCTCTAATAATACGAAAGGGGATGAACAGGTGGCTGGTTGCCCTTCACTGGCCTGAGTCTCGCTGGTACAGCTTGAATTGGATGGGAAACTAGAGTCAAATAACAGATTCATAGATATTGCGTATTCTCTGATTACCGATTCATTCATTCAAAGCTTATCGAGTATTTGATAATGTGATACTAAATACCGTGATCGAAACCTCTCAGCCCCTGGATATGCCTTCAGGCAAGAATTCCAACTGTAGTCTGGTGCTATTGGAATAGTCCATTGACTATCCCATCTGACATGAGAGTTGCTTTTAATAGTCATATAAATATTATAATAATATTATAATCTTTTTAGCTATAAAATATACTAAATATTCAAGTTACTTATCCACAATATAACTTAATTCAAAACTGCTCAAGTTAACATACATTAGCTCATTTAGTTTTCAGCTGCATAGCTTCTAAATCAATTTGAAAAGCTGTCTTCAATCCCTCCTTTACTACAATTCAGGCTTTCTTTTTAAAACAAGTTTTTACTTGCTCACCTTACAGTATTTATTCATACATGATATGTAGGAGGATATTGACTATGGCCTCTGTCCATTTTATTTTTCACATCTCTTTCTGTTTTGTATTTTTCTAATGAAGTTCAACTTTGGATAGGAGGAAAAAGATGAAAACTTTAGTAAGATTGATGCTGGAAGATAGTTTTCAAGCTGATGTAATGGTTAAAGATATTTTATCACCTTCATGTCTTGACTTTAGTCAATTTGTGAACAAGACATGCTACTACAATATTTGTTTACCCAGATTATGCAACTTTAAACTAACTCCACTTAAAGGTTGCAACCACTAATATTCCATTTTACTATTTTAGAAAAGCAAGAACACCTAGACACACCCTTAGTCTATAGAGGTCCATACTCTGAAACTCATAGCTTCATTCCCAGAGGTTATGTTTTCCCTTAGGAAAGAATTGGAAAGTTATGCAATATACTGAGTACTATAGGAAAGGTTTTGTCTTAGATAAGTGACCTAAAACAGCTAGAAACCTACAGGAATTTTGCATGACTTGATAATCTTTAGGCTACAATTTAGTTTCTTGTTGTCAAATGAATACCTGAAGTTGTATGATTGAGTATGTCTTTTCATTCTCCAATAATAGCAAAAATGTCCCTAAACACATATACACACACATACAAGGCAAAATATTTTTAAATAATACAGCTTAATAGTCTAGAAATCTCAGTCCCTAACTCAAACTGAGCAAAATTGTAGACAAATTATTAATTTATTCAATATGATATAAGAAAAATTTTCACCTGAATAACAACTCCACCTCCTCATTCAAAATACTCCTTCCTTAAGTGGTATGGCCAGTCATCGCCCTTCATCCTAATGCTTTATTCTCTCCCAAAGTTCAGGATGCTGGCTAAAAGAACATCTTGCCTCTTCACAATAACTGCTCTCCTATACCAATCAGGTTCTCCCTCTTTCTTGAGTCTTTTCAGAAGCTTAGACAGTAGTTTCAGGTAATGATTCCCTCTCCTTCCACCAGGCTTTCTGATTGAACTCTCATTACAATGATGCCTCCTGCTGTTTGCAATCATCTAGCACAATAGCAACTATTCTAATCAACTTATTAAGGTTGGTAACTGTATTGCCATTCTATGAAGCACTTTTCTAAAAGTCAGGCAAGGACTCAGATACCTAAACACATGCTTTGTTTCTTGGGCCAGCAATCAAGTGCCATCAGCTGTCACCAAGATACAGCCAGGACTGCCCAGCTTCAGGGCCAGTCTTTAAAATTTCTTCGGCAACAACAGCATGAATAGTATGGACCAGGAAGCTCTGATACAATTGGCCGCCATGGCCCCCTCCACTACTCATCCTAGGAGAGCTCAATAATAGTCTCACTAATATCAGACTCTTCCTTTCCAGAACTCATATACCAATCCTATCCACCAACTGTGAGAGAAGCTAGTATACCTTTTGTAAACTACAAAATAGTAATAAGCTTGGAAAATGAGAGAAATACTGAAGGAACCAGTCTGGAGGACAGTAGACATGCTAAACCCTACAGCTTAGATACGTGAGACTGGTCATCTATTCCCCTTCTAGCATTCTTGAACAATACACTCTTACAAAGAGTGTGATTTTTGAGTCTTATAGAAAGCCCCAACACTTCTTCCCGCATACCTGCCAACTGCTGGAGTTCAACTCACTCAGAGAACACGACCCCAATACTGTAAAGAGCCGTATAGCCTAAAGGACATGAAGCAGTAAATATTATTGAACTGAGCTATAAAGAAAACTCAACCATACTGGAAGCATTCTACTACCTCTTGTAGATCATGAAAGAAAACTTTAATAACAGGTTGAAGAAAATGGAGGTCAGGATCACCAATGTCATCAATAGCAAAAACAAGAACTAGAGTAAGGATGGGTATAAACAACGAAAACCCATGAGGCCTACAAGGACCAATACTCTAGATGTACCATGATACCAGTTAAGATTCTCCAAAGGCTGCAAAAGCTCACAAAGACCTACAAGAAATGGCCAAGACCCACCAAAGTATACCAAGAAGTGAAATGATCTTAAACAAAGGCCTAAGACAACCTATCAGTCAAGGAAACCTGGTCTGCTATATCAGCAAGTAGGGTTGACACTATAGACTTCAAATATGTAGCTACCAGGAAAAGAAACCAGGTCAAAGGGCTAGGCATAAGAGAATGAACACCATCAGTACCTTCAACCATTTATACAAGGCAATGACACGTACTAATCTGTTCAGTAGAAAGAGGATGACAGATATGAGTAGCAGGCTGCTTACTGGCAAGAATTAGAAACACAGTCAATTACGCCTCAAGAGTTAAATTTCCCTTCCCTGAGTTTAACCAAAATGAAGACCTAGTTGTAACCATCGTGAAAAATTTCCCAGTGGCTCCAACACTGGAAGATGAAGTAGCAATTACTAAAGTGCTGTACAATATTAACATCTTCAGCTTCAGCCTAGCTATGGACATACTAATAATCAATATTGTCATCAACAGCATTCTTCTAAAAGATGAGGACAGGAGATCAGAAGACTGGTAAGTGGGTGCTGACAATTGGGAGGACTTAGAGAACAAAATTGGCAACTTCAACCGATGTATCAGGCTTATAGACAGACCAAAGAGGATCAGGTCTCCCTCTCTCCTCAAGGCAGAAGGAAAAGTTAAATTGCTTATTATCATTGCTATTGAGGTAAATGACTAGATCACTGTGAAGACAAGGAAAGCCAATCAAAGAATAATAGTGTATGGAATGAGATGTACCTTCTCGAATACGTGTGCCAGAACTGTGCCCTCTGCTGCATTCAATGCCTATAGTTTCGTCACTACGCACTCCACTGCAGGTTGCAAGCAGTCTGCAAGTTCTTCAAGGAGGACCACAATACCAAGGAATATAGCTACAGCTGGCAATACTGCATGGCCACCTGCGACAAGACCTACTCCAATATGATATACAGATGTATAAACAGTAACAAGACCTCACACTTCACAGGCAACTTACACTGCTCCACCAGGATCACGGCAAGGTCACCAGTACCGTTGGACAGGGAGGTATATGGATAAGTAAGCTAGTACTGAAAGTTCCAGCTATCCCTCTCCCATATCAAAAAAAGATGGCAACTAAGAATATTGTTTACCAAAACATCTGCTGGTCTTTGAAGGTTGTTACCAAGTTGCTCAAAACCGTACTAAAACTCAAACCTAAGATCGCTGCAATAGCTAAATGCTTCCTGAAATATGGAGACTGGCTACTTATAGATAGATTCACCAGTTACACTAACACAATAGAAAAAAGAATATACTAATGTATGGTATTTATTAGGAATGAGTATGTATACATATTCGTAGTACAACATATCAACCCATAATATATTACAGTATACTCAAGTAAATGGCAGGAATTGAAATCACCTTCACCTACCAATGACCAGTAGCTAATGACTTTGACCCTGACAATGAATGACACCTACAGGAACATAACAAGATAATTGAGGACCTCAACATACACCACCCAAACTCATCCCAAAGATACCAAAATGCAGCTCACATAAACCTCAACATGTTGATTAATGAAAATGGCCTGATCATAGTCAATACATACTTGGATACCAACCCACCAAAGGCCACTAACCCTAAGAAAACAATATTGGGCCTGGTAAAAGGCCAAGACAATGAATACGTATAGGTTAAGATGTGTAGATTGATGTTAGGCAGACACCGATCTTTAGTATAACTGAGGGACATAGGCCAAAATCTTCATTCAGAGATTCTGTCAGGGTAGGCTTCTCTCAATAAAATAGGTGAAGTAAAGATTTATATTGTAAACAATTTTATATTGATAAGATCTCTTCTCTATTGCTTGATGATGTCTGTAAAGCTCGAGAGGGACTACGATATTTATATCTCGCATCTAAGTGTTCGCAGACTACTTCTAACTACTTTGCATCCAAAGTTCCACTCAGGTTTTAATACGCAAACGTCTAGAATCTTATAAGTGCAAACACCATCTGACCCTAAAACTTATCACACCCTTTCATGGTTACGGAATAGTATTCTTCCGTTGAGATGACTGTGCTATTTGTTATACCAAACAGCAGCCTCCAACTTAGTTGTCTGCATAGACTATTATATGACTTTAGTCTTGTTGACTATCATTCCTGTAGTCTCTTCAGTCATGAAGTGATCAAGTTCATGTCAGACCACCTAGTGCCAATCGCAAGTCTGAGTCCAACGTGTCAACATCTTAAGGGTCTCCGACTTATCTAGGTCTTCCTTTGTGAGCGTGCTTCCCCTTGGTCCACCGGCCTCCGTAGAGGAGTCCTATTATTTGGACCAACCAACCTACAGCTGATCTCAGAAGGGTATGGGTGGATCCGGTATGTCCTTAATAGCCTCTGCTAAAGGGACATCCTCTTAGAGTATTTCGCCGAAAATGTCCCATCACTTTTGGCCCGTTGTTTAGGAATACTGACTTTGAAGCCTACTCTCTCAGTGCACCTCCTATAGACGTCTTCTATTCAACTTCCCAGATGTCACCAAAGGTCTTCTCTCATATATCCTGTGAACAGCATGTGGTCAGATGGACGGTGGCGACGTATATGGTGTTATGAAGAGGGCTTCATTGATGTAACATTTTAGTTAAGAGATGCAACTCTGGAAATCTCGCTAATAACATGCGGGCCCCATAAGAGGGCCGGAGGGGGGTATTGGCACTGCGGAAAATCGAGGGTCTGTGCGCAGTTACCCTACCATGAGATCAGTGCACTTTGTCTCGGTTTTCCATATGCCTAACAGTTGAGGCGATCCAGATATCATGCATGAACTATAGATGGATCACAACGAATACCAGAGTTTAGTGGAGAAATAATTGTGACCACTCCAGAAGATATGAAACAGCAGAGTGAGATATGATCAGAGCAGTAATTATACTAATGCACTGAGCCAAAGACAACTCAGGCAAAGTGCAAGCCTCTTTGAGTAGGATAGTGGAAAAGCACACACTTTGAAGCCACTCCAAAGTGAAAGCCTTCTAGGACAGTAGACTGGAAGAATTCAAAGCAGAACTTACTGAAATATTATGAAAAGACCTGAGAGGACAAGAGACCAGACACACTAGGAAAAAGTATTGAAAGGCAATAGCTAGAAGTACAAAGGAGGTAACTGGGAGAGTCCTATAAGATGAAACTGATCCTACTTGCTTCTAAAGTGTCAAACCAAGACAGACCTAATGCCCTATACCAGCGCTAGTCTAAATAGGAGGTAACATTACCATAGAACACCTATATCGTAGACAAACTCCACCTTATCCTATCTGGAAGAGGGAATAAAAGACAACCTTCATTTAATGAAGCAGTCACAGGCCCAGACAGTATCACTACCAGGTTGATCAAGGAATTCCAGAGACTACAAATAGAGCTATGAAAAAGAATGAGGAATACTCATGCCAAGGTTGTGGCTTCTGAGCCACAACCCGGGCTACTCACTTGCTTACAACTTTGGGCACTCTCAAGAGAGTGCCTGGCAGCTCAATATGACTTGCCAGCTCAACATGACTTGTGGCTCAACATAACTTGTAGCTCAACAGAATCTTTTGTAGCTTAACAGAACCTTTTGTAGTTTAACAGAATCTTTTATAGCTTAACATAACTTTTCTGTGGCTGTGAAATATTATTACTTTCACTCTAATTTCAATACATGTAAGTATAAAATAGAATATTATATTCAAAAAAGGTTAGGTAAAATTTCAAGCTACAGCAATCCATTTACCTTTGATAACAATATTGTATGAAGATAGAAAGTTTGATTAAGCCATAGAGTTCCACCAAGTATCAATGAAACACCAGACTATAAGGCTTTATTCAGATATCCAATTACCTTATCCTACAAGATTATATTAAACACTAAAGTTATCTTGATCTACTAGTATGTAGATCTGATATTGTAAAGTTATATTATAAAGTTATAAAATTCATTTCAATATAAAGTTATATTGAGCCACAAAGCAATATTAAGCCTCAAATTTGAGCATCAGAAAAGTTGTCTTGAGCCACAAAAGGTTGTGCTAAGCCACAAGTCCTGTTGAGCTGGCAAGTCATATTGAACTAACAGGTACTCTCTTGAGAGTGCCTAAGGTTGCGAGGAAGCAAGCTGTCTGGGTTGTGGCTCAGAAGCAACAACCTTGGTATGGGTAGGACCATGAGCTATGAAATTTCAAATACCTGGAAAAATTGTACAACTATCTTAATACCTAAGGTTAACAAATTCACCTATTCAATGGTGAAAAGCTAGTAGTCAATCCAACTGCAATCCAGCTTGGCAAAAATTCCAGAACAGGTTGGAGTGATCAGGATCACCAAACTCAATATTCTGAAGAATCGCATGTATAAAGGAAGAAAGAAGTGCAGGACTACAGATGCTATACAAACCCTGGAACAGTTGACCAAGGACCTTGGAAAGACTAATACTTAAGTTACTATGCTGGATATTGAGGGGTGATTTGACCACCTAGAGATGAACAGGATGTGTGAAAGGTTAGCATGATACTTCCTGCACTTAGCACAGTGGGTAAAGCACTTGGCAGAGAACCAATCAACTAGCTACTACTTTAACGGATGCATGTTTAGGGCTTTCACCACAGACACAGGTATGCTACAGGATTGTTTACTATTCCTCATACTATTCTTAGCAAGTATTACTGAGCTAGTCAGGATCAAAGCTTGAGGAGGAGATTTCAATATGAGTACCAATATCCTGACCTATGTTGAAAGCTTTTTAATCATCATAATCTACAAGAAACAGCAGGCATGCCATGAGCAACACTAAAGTACTTAGAGGCAGCTGGAACAGGAGGCCAGTAGCATCAACTACACTTTTTCTCCAGAAAAGGCTGAGAACATCTGCATCAAAGTGAAGAATAAACAAGAACTAAAATCCACCCTGGCCAGCTACCCTATACAGGACAAACAAACCCTACAGTGACTTGAGTACTTCATTACCATAGACCTAAAATGGAACTATCATGCCTAGCACTGCATCAACAAAGCCAGGAGCTCTGGACAAAGGCTACATGTACTAATAGCCCAATACAACAAAGGTAGCCTAAATGAGTTGACTTCACTCAGTCTCATAAAAGGACTCGAACTCCTACAACTATTCTATAGTATTGAGATTAGGAACTCTAAGACAATTGTAAGAGAAGCTCAGACAGCCCTGAATGAGATTATCAGAAAGATCTTCAATCTGAAAAAAAAAACACACATTGGAGTATTGCAGGCCAAGATAGAAATACCTTTGTGGGAAATCATGACTGTATACAGACAAGGACTGCTGAGCCTAGGGAGAGACAATGGCTGGGTGAACACACTAGACTGAGCAATGAGTGGACTTGCAAATCCTAACAAGAAGAATTCCTGCACAATGCTTACTACTACAAACTAAGTAAGGAGAACCTGATAAGGAAAGCCAAAGATGCCTGGAAAAAGAGGATGTTTGATAGAGACAGGAAATATACTAGTCTACCTGTGAAAAAATATGTATATCCAAGGATACTGACACAGCAGGAATTCAACAAGCTATGAGATATCAGGACAGATACTGAGTTGCTATAGTGAGCAATTGATAGGGTCAAAAGAACATACTCCTGCAAAACTAACTACATTATATAAGCCCATCTAATAGGTACATATCTACACATGACATGAACTACAGTTCCAATTTAAGAGACAGCAAGCAGAGAGAACTGCTCAACTGGATCAACACGTGGCTGGTGTAACTGCCTCTCAGGAGATGCAGTAAACATAGGGTTAACGGGCTTTGTTCTTTACTGAAGATAGTAACTAGTGAAGCAAAGCCCGGAGGCTTTTAACAGAAGTTGTTGAATAGACTTCTTACTATATCGCAACTACTGAAGTCTCCGAGATGTTTGGTAGTTCTCAAAACTAAAGATTCTTGAAGCGAACTGAAGAGAGTAACTGTTCAACCAAGTATATTAAAAACTCTGTCTGTCGAAGTCTGCTCCTTCTAACGAGAAGAATAGCAGTTCTTAAATACACTTCATAGGCTACCAGGAGCCTTGTTCCCATAACATATAAGACTCCAAAACGATAGCCTTGAAACAAAACATAAAACATATAGAGTATCAAACCGATACTCAAAACCAAACATAAAACATATAGAGTATCAAACCGATACTCAAAACCAAACATAAAACATATAAAGTATCAAACCGATACTCAAAACCAAACATAAAACATATAGAGTATCAAACCGATACTCGAAACCAAACATAAAACATATAAAGTATCAAACCGATACTCAAAACCAAATATAAAACATATAAAGTATCAAACTGATACTCGAAACCAAATATAAAACATATAGAGTATCAAACCGATACTCGAAACCAAACATAAAACATATAGAGTATCAAACCCTATACTATCAGGCTAGAGGTACACCTCGTTGCCTGAAACAAATTCAAAACTCAAACAATATCAACTGATATATGAAAATCCTAAACCAGTAACCAGTACCGGTTACAGCTGGCAGAACTCAAAGGCAAGCCAAGTCTCAAGGTGGATGACCAGAATGATAGATGCAACTTGGTCCAAGTGGCAAGAGCCTTCATCAACCTGCAAATATCCTAACTGACGACCTCTCAAACTACAAGAATGCAAAATACCATCCAGTGCAGGCCTTGTGGAATATGTGACAAGATAGTGCAAAGGGACCTCTAGCATGAAGAGGCTCATACCAAGACATACAATCTAGCAAGAAAGGGAAATGTGGTGACTGCAAGCAGCCCTAAGAAGTAGCTAATACTGAGGAGTGGAGGGCCTAGAAGACTAGGAGAGCAATATTAGTCTTATTGTTCTTTTTATTTATATCACTATTGGGTACAGAGGTGATAGTATAGGCTTCTTTTATTGAAGGATTTACTAGATCTATAACCACTCAGTGCAAAGGCAATGGTGTGGGTTCATGATGTATTTGCTTTCATAGGTGTATGACTACTGAGCTCAGAGGTAACAGGGTAGGTTTTTTTTGCAGGAGGATTTATTTTGTTTACAACTACTAGGTGCGGAGACAATGGAGTAGGTTTTTTTTGTAGCAGGATAGCTGAGTTGAGGCAACAAGGAGGGGAGTAGAGGAGTTTTATTTTGTTCAGCAGGGCGATGAGGCTGTGAAGAGTTTTAGTTTCAGAAGGGCCTCTGCTGGGGGCTATATCTTATACCAGAGAGCTACAATAACTAGACAAAAGTCTTCGTGATGCTGAGTAAGTGATAACTCAGCAATGTTATGATAAAAGTACTCTGCTTCCAACACATTTATCTTGGGCATACCCGAGAACGTTACATACAATGCCACCTAAAAAGTCAGCAGTCTCATATCACAAGCTAAAAACAACCAGAAGAGAAATGACAGACATCGAAAAAGGGATGATAATTGCCTTTTTCCATACCTTCAAAAAGATTTCAATTATTGCAACACTCATTGGCCATCTCTGGTCAACAGATCGAAACTTTCTTGCCCATTTCTGTGACCGAGGAAATATTGAAAACTCTCCATGTTCAGGTAGGCCTACTATTCTCAACAATTATGAGCATTGAGAAATTGTGCGTGCTGCCCAAAAGGACTATAGCATGACTCGCTTGGAACTACAAAGTCATCTCACCCTACAAGTTTCTGTCTATACGATCGACCACATACTATGTGAGGCTGGCATCAAAAAGTGGATAGTCCATACCCAACCACAATTAATACCAGCACATGCAAAAAAGAGATTGGCATAGGCTATGGCACGCAAAGATTGGATGGCCAAAGGTTTTCAAGGAATCATCTACAGTGACGAATGCACAGTGAGAAAATCAACCAACTTTACACAGAAGTGAGTTTTTGAATCCCAGAGGCAAAATGGCTAGCAGAATGTATTAAGCCTCATGGGAAAGCTAATGATGTGGGCTTAACAATTTGGGTCTATTTTGCCAGCTGTTGATAGGATCTACTAGTACCTATCTTGGATCACACAGTAAATCATTGGGTTTATATTGCACTTTTAGAAAGCCACCTCCTCTCTGTCCTACACAAAATTGATACTGATATTGGAAACCCGCTATTCCAACAAGATAATGTACCAGTTTACAAAGCACACAATACGATGATCTGGTTTGAGGATAACAGTATCAACCTCGAGGATCACCTACCATTGTCACCGGACCTCAACACAATCAAGCATGTATGGGTTCAATTAAAGTGCTGGCTGCACACGCAGTAGCCAGATATAATGGAAACAAGAGGAGGACCAGAGAAGATTAGGGAACAACTTGCTGAAGTACTTCCATTAATGTGGGAAACAATCCCAGTGTCTTTCTTTGAGAAACTCTAGCACTCAATGCCCTCTCTGGTTGCTGCAGTTATTGATGCCAAAGGCTAGTATACACGATACTAGTTTTCATTCTTAATTCTTATTGTTTAATTTTTAATATTTCATCTCATGTTTTCTTTCTTTTTCTCTTTTCTTTCCACCTCATCCCGGAGGAGAGCAGGTCGGTGGGCCAGTGGGCAGCATTGCGCAATGAGGAGGGCACAGACTTTGTATCATATTGCGCGATCACCAAGACTTCTGTCTAGTTGCTGTAGATATCCTTAGTTAGGTGAAATGGGCTTCACCGGGGCTTGTAGAATGTAAATAAGGTTTACACACACGCAAACACAACAAACGGTTTGTCGAAGCGAAGAGCTCACAACACAATGCACCGGTAATAGGAAATATACTCGATTAGCTCAACTGACATTCTACCTGTCCTAGATATATCTAAAACTAGAGTGTGCGTGTCACTGTGTGACGAGTGAAACCCTATGAATATGGTTGATGTGTTGAACTGTGGGGGTTAATGTTCAACGTCTGGTGAAAGAAATAATGACACCGTACCAATGGGACCCGAATTCTTATTGCCCGGCAGAAATTTTCCGTTTGGGAATATCGGGCAGGAGGAGTATGATACTGTACTAGTACTCGTACAGTGAGTGGTATGGCCCGCTTCAAGAAAGCATGGTATCATATGATAGAAGACAGAGCTTACCGCATGATACCCACTTGACGGTAAGGGGAGTTAGGGCCGTCGCTGTGTGAGACTGCCTTTATGACCACTTCTCGAGGGGTAAGTGCATCCGGGGAGGATCCTCTCCACCAACATTGAGAACCATCGACGTATTGACCCAGTACTCGTGCCAAGGTTGTGGCTAGCGGCCACAACCCCAGGTTGCTTGCTCGCTCACGACCATGGGCACTCCTTCAGAGTGCCCGACAGCTCAATGCAAATTTGCAGCTCAATACAAATCTGTGGCTCAATGCAACTTTGTAGCTCAACACAGCTTTGTCGCTCCACACATTTGTGGCACAACACAACTTTGTGGCACAGCACCACTTTGTAGTTCATCATAATAATATTATTGTAGTTTAAGAACATGACATTTAAAGTATGATATATTATACAAAAAAAAACATCCACTATTTATTCAATTTACCTAACCTTACCTGTTGCCCAATACCTACAATTATCAGTCTTGATATTTTCTTTTTATGGGTTCGCACTGCCCATCTCTCTATAACCTGAGCTTTGATTTCATCAGGAAATAGCTTATGTTCTGCTTTCTCAATACATGTTTTTGCATTCTGTGCCTTGCACAGTTGCTTTTCCATTTTTTCTACCTCTATATCTTTTCCCATTTCAACTATTTCCCTAGCCTGTAAAGCATACATCACTCTACCTTCTTGCACTCACCTTCTATTTTGTGCTCTTCATCACGGATTCCAGGCCTGTTCAGCTGCTTAAGTACATCAGCAAATATAAACTTATAGGTCCAGTACGTGGTGTGCATCATGTACACAGAATGCCAGAATGTGAACCACCATTCAGGATACGGAGTGGCATAGCAATCATGCCTAGTACGCAACCATCTAAGTACAAGATACACAAGACACAACTAGGTATATCACCCAAATCTATAGGAGACACAAGATGCAATCAGACGTAGCAACCAAAGGTTGGTGATGTATCTTGATGTCGCTCTGGCATCAAGAGCCGGTGGTGTCTCAACCAGATTACCAGATTCACAGGATATAAAAGTGTAACTCACACCATTGACCTAGGTCACACTTGGCAATTTACAATATCTGTCCATAAGAATTCTCTTTATTGTAGTACAAGTATCTTACAAAAGCTAATATACAGAAATAGAGAGTACAAAAGCTAATATAAAGAAATAATAAGTATGAGACAAGTAAAGACATCTTCCGTCTCCGCTACACCTCCGGTGATTGAAATTTATTTCCTATTTGGGATAAACTCAACACCACAACAAACTATCACCACTTTTCGGTCTGCACCCTCCCCTTGGGGGGGGTGTAGGCTATCCCCATTCATCCTTTTGGACTTCGCGTCCATCCCTACTGCCCTTTCCCTTTGAGGTTTACCCTCTAGGGATAACCTATCCTCTTCTTCCAGCATCTCACGATGCTGGGTACCTCCCTTACCCCGGTTTTGCCAGGCCTCGCTTAGCATCAGCACGGTCGGGTTTCCCTCTTTTCATCACATCAGATGGCTGGGACTATGGTTTACGGTACGCGATTACGATGGATTCCTGTATCCCTCCCCTAAAGAAACTGGGGAGTTGTGTCGGGCTTCCTCAACAGGCTACAGTCGATTTCGCCATTCTCCTTCCTCACGCATCGCTTCAGCAGGTGGTATCCCATCCACTATAGTGACACTATCTCTCGTAGAACAAGGGACTATATGAGAGACGTGGTAAAACTGCTGGCTTTGCTGGGGCTTGCTGGAGGCCGCCTAGCAAGACACGAACACGATTCCGATAGTTGTTTTGATACTTGAGTCTACCCCTCCTCTATACTGCCTCAGTGCGATCGGCTGGCATCCTACTGCTACCACAGGCTAGCACCCTACTGCTGCCTCCCCACCTTAGCTGGCACCTTACTGCCTTCTACACTTTCTGCTGGTCTCGGACCAGTACCACCCCCCTTAGCTGGTACCTTACTACCACCTCTCTCTGGTCAGCACTTTGGCTGCTGGCCTCCCTACCAGGTCTGGTTTTCCGGCGGACCTCTGGGGGTTCTTGGGCTCTGCCACAAGCCTTCCTCTTACTTCGGTCGGGTTTCCATTGCTTTTGTTTCTCTTGCCCCTGTTGCCAAGTCTATCGGACGTAGGGTACTATTACCCGCTTTAGTGCTCAGGGCCGGTTCTATGATGGCGTGCTCAGTATATCTGAATAGCCTAGGCCTATGGTGTTCCTTAGGGTTCGGTTTATGGGTTTTCATTAGTTTGGGGTTTTCCTTCTGTTGTTTTGGTTGGTTCACTGTTGGGGTTTTGGAATTTCTCTTATGTCGCGCGTCTGTGGAGGTTTTGGGTTCGTGTATACTGTAGCGGTTGTGGTTAGGGGGAGTTTTTTACACCGACTGGCCTTGTAGTTAGACGGTTTTTCTTCAGCCTTTCTGAGCCGGGGCAGGGGTGGAGGTTTAGGTCTACATAGCTTGCGCTGACGTGACCTTGTTCCTTAATACTAAATAAAAATGATTTAAAAAAAATAAAAAATAAATAAAAAATAAAATAAAATGAGACAAGTAAAGACCATCACAGCCTATAGCTCTGTAGATATTGGCACTAAGTAGGAGTTCTTTACACTATTGGAAGGCTGGCATCAATTATATTTAGGTGCCAAAATGTCAAAAGCCACGTCATAAGTACTCAGTAGAGATCTTGCATTAAAGTTAGCATTTAGTCAAAGTCTCACCAATGACTCGCCAGGCTGTACCTCTATGGATATTGGTGCCAAGTAGATATTCTTTGCGCCATTAGAAGGCTGGTGTTGAGTACCTCTAAACGCTAAAGGATCGCATGCTGTATTTTAAGGACTTTGTAGGAATCTGGTATTAAAGTTAGCAGTTAGTTAAAATCTTGCCAGAGAATACCACTTCTATAACAGCCTGTAGCTCTATAGATATTAGTATCGAGTAGACGTTCTTTATACCATTGGAAGGCCAGCGCTAAGTATTTCCAGATGCCAAATTGTTGGAAGCTGAGTTACAAAGACTCTCTAGAAATCTGGCATCAAGATCAGCACTTAGTCAAAGTCTTGCTAAAGACTTGCCAGGCTGTAACTCTATGGATATTGGTGCCAAGTAAACATTATACACACTGTTGGAAGGCTGGCATTGAGTATCTAGGTGCTAGAAAGTTACATGCTACATCACAAGGACTTTGTAAGAATCTGGTATCAAAGTTATCACTTAGTCAAAACTACACCAAAGAATACCACCTCTATAATAGCCTGTACCTCTATGGATACCAGTGTTGAATAGACGCTGTTAGCACTATTGGAAGGCTGGTGTCAAGTACCTCTAGGTGCCAGAATATCAGAAGCTGCATCACAAGGAATCTATAGGAATCTGATGTCAAAGTCAACACTTAGTCAAAATCTCACCAGAAATACCACTTCCAGAACAGCCTGTAACTCCATAGATGCTGGTATCTAGTAGACGTTCCTTGTACCGCTGGAGGGCCAGTGTTAGGTACATCTAGGTACCAAAGTATTGGAAGTCGCATTATTAGGGCTCTGTAGGAATCTGGCATCATACTCAGTACTTAGTCAAAACCTTACCTGAAAGTACCACCTCCATGACAGCCAGTAAACCTATGGATAGTGGCATCAAGTAGATGCTCTTTGCATCATTGGAAAGCCAGCATCGGGTACATCTAGATGCCAAAGTATCAGAAGCCGTCCCACTAGGACTCTGTACAAATCTGGTATCAAAGTTAGCACTTAGTCAAATCCATGCCAAAAACTCACTAGCCTGTAACTCCATTGATATTGGTGTTGAGTAGACACTCTTCAAACCCTTGGAATGCTAGCACCAATTGAATCTGAATGCCAAAGTATAGTATTACTGTACTCAAAAGGTTGTGTAAGAATCTGGCATCAAAGTCATCACCTAAGCAAAGCCTTACCAAGACTCACCAGGCTGTAACTCCATGGATATTGGCCCTGAGTAGACATTCTTTACACTGTTGAAAGGTTGGCATTGACTACATCTAGATACCAAAGTATCGTATGTTGTACTCAAAGGGTCCTGTAGGAATCTGGTATTAAGGTCAGCACTTAGCTAATTATATAGGTCAGGAAGGATATTGTGTAGTTGTCAGAGCAAATGAATGTGTCAAGAAATAAACCACATCTGGTCTGGATCAAGTTACCACCAGTAGAACTCAACTATTACTTGCTTTTACAGTGAGAACTTGGAGCATTTTCACTCAATAATTCTTCTAGAACCTAAAGTAGATTTTCTGCTATGTCTTTTATTTTTGCTGCTACATCACGGTTAGCTTTCTTGCAAAGAGACTGGTTTTAGTACTTATCAGGACTAGTGTAATATCAGATTTTTATTGTTCTAGCTATACTAATATGACCTCCTGGCGATAGTAACATGATCCAGACATAGGACTTGCCAAGGTCTCTTCTAAGATGTCTTCCTGTTAGGGGGATGCCAAACTCAAGTATATAACTGAGGAACGTAGGCCAAAAATCTTCGATGGGAGAATTTGTCGAGGAAGGCTCATCTCGATAAAATAGGTAAAGTAAAGATTTAAAGTGTGAAACAATATTATATTGATAAGATCTCTTCTCCGTTACTTGATGATGTCTGTAAAGCTCAGGAGGCACTTCAATATTTATACCCCGCATCTGTGTGTTCTCTCTTTCGCGGACTACTTCTAACTACTATGCCCTTGAAGTACCATCCTGGTTTTAGTATGCAAACATCCAGAATCTTATAAGTACGAACACTGTTTGACCCTGAAACTTATCATACCCTTCTACAGTTACGGAATAGTATTTTCCCGTTGAGATAACTGCACTATTTCTTATACCAAACAGCGGCCTCTAACTTAGTGGACTGCATAGACTATTATATTACTCCAGTCTAATTGACTATCATCCAGTAGTCTCTTCAGTTACGAAGTGATCAAGTTCATGCCAGGCCACCTAGTGCTAATTACAAATTCGAGCCTAATGTGTCAACGTCTTAAGTGGCTCTGACTTATCTAGGTCTTCCATTCTGAGCATCCTTCCCCTTGGTCCGCTAGCTTCCGTAGAGGGGTCCTATTACTAGGACCAACCAACCAATAGCTGATCTCAGAAGCGTATGGGTTGATTCAGTATACCCCTAATAGCCTCTGCTACTGGAACATCCTCTTAGAGTATTTTGCCAAAAACGTCCCGTCACCTTCAGCCCATAATTTAGGAAGCCTAACCTTGAAGCCTACTAACTCAATGCATTCCTAACGAATTCCTTCCATTCCACTTCCCAGATGTCGCCAAAGGGCCTCTCATATACAACCTGCAAATGGCATGTGGTCGGATGGATGGCGACGACGTATATGGTATTATGAAGTGGACTTCATTGATGTGACTTTTTAGTTATGGGACACAATGTCACGGTTGCGTGGCAGATAGTGGATGGAGATGTTTGCGGCAGGTAGTGGAAGGAGATGTTTCACCATGACGAAGATATTCGTCATGAGGTTTCACTTTGATTTACTTTCACGTATATGACCTATTAAGCAGTCATGGGAGCAGCGCACGAGGCCAAGGGAGCTGCGCAGTTTGATTTACTTTCACGCACATTACCTATTAAGAGGTTATGAGGGCAGCGCACGAGGCTAAAGGGGCTGCGCAGTTTGATTTACTTTCACGCACATGACCCATTAAGAGGTCAGGTGGTTTATGCACATGACCAATGATGCAGTCATATGATGTTTTTCATGAGTCATGGTTATGACTCATAGTTGTTTGATTTATAAGCGGGTTGAGTGAAGGACTATAAAAGGAGGCCAGTAGAGCCTGGTAGTTAGTACTTCACGCAACCACCTATTATACTTTCTTACCTACACTATCAAGAATAGAATCTAATGTACTACTTCGAGAATTCTACCACTTTACGACTTGATTATTAGCGTTCGAAAAGAGGAACGTAGACAATGGTCTAAGAATAATAATCAGGATCTTGGTAGAAAGAAGGAGCGAAGTAACGGCACGCTAAGAAAGGGAAGTATTGCACTATTAGAAAGAGACTAACAGAGAGCTGTTGCCTGTCGCAGGATACATATTGATATCGGAGGATAGGTAGGATACCTAACATTTGGTTGCGTCTCAAAAGCGACACCCAATAGCAACATGGAGGCAGAACAGGCAGGAGAAGGGACGGGGACGACCCCAGCCTCACCAGCACCATTGAATGTGCTGAGCATGACAGGAGAACAATTGGAATACATGGTAGCAGGACTCAGACCTGCACGAACATCAGAAGGACTCAAATTGAGGAATCCGACATCTTCGACGGAGAACCGACCCGGCTCAGAGGATTCCTGGTACAGCTTAAACTGTACTATGAAGCCAAAGAGTGGACGAGCGAACAAGGCGACAAGAAAATCAGATTCGCAAAGACTCTACTCAGGGGAACAGCCGAGAAATGCATCACTCAAATCGTGGAAGGGACCACCCCCAAGGAGTGGCACAAATGGGAAGGGTTCGAGAGAGACGTCAAAGCTCAGTTCGAGAATAAGGACAAACGGCAGGGAGCAAGGAACCAGATCGAGAAAATGGTCCAAGGAAAGAATACGGTCATCAAATTCACGCACAACATACAACTATTAGCCCCGGACGCCGAATACGATACGCATACCCTACGGCGACAGCTTTTAAGGGGGGTCCAAGAAGAGCTACACGAAGCATGAACCAACTCGGATCGAGTATTCAACACGACTGAAGAACTAGCCCAGTGGTTCGGGGAGCTCAAGAATAGGAAGAACCAAGGACGAAGCAACCGAGAGAGGCCAGCCCGACAACAGAACGGACCACCAAGGCCCCTAACGACCAATCAGGGAGGAGAGGCAATGGACCTTAATGCAGTAAGAGGAACAACCAAACAATTCCAGAGACCAGGACAGAGGTTTAGACAAGCCTAGAGACCAATACGGCCGAATCTCCCAAGGATAACACCGGAAGAGTTTCGCAAGCACAGGGACAGCAATTTATGCTTTCGCTGCGGAAAAGCAGGGCATCGAGCAATCGAGTGCCCAGACAAGAATGCCAAGATTCGAGAAGTGGGAGGCCGAGAATCAGAAGAAATGGAGGAGGCTTTAAATGACAACAGTCTCCAGTAACGAGTGGTCTGAGGGACGACCAGCACAAAAAACCCACTATGATTATACAAATATCGACGGCAACAGACTACCAGGCACAAATCAACACAACGGATAACAACGACAACGAATCAGATCATCTAATGATAAAAATCAAAATTCTCACAAAAAGCGGGTTCACCGAAACCAACGCAATGGTCAATTCAGGAGCAACCGAGGACTTTATCGACAGAAAGTTCTGCAATACCCACTGGATACCCCTCACGAAAATCAACAAACCAAGCAACATCTATGTGGTTAATGGGGAAAAGAGCAAGGTGGGCCCCATTACCCACATGGCCAAAATAGCCATGGAAACAGGATCTCATCAGGAAACGATAATATTACAGGTAGCAAATATGGTCAAACATACTGCTATCCTGGAAATACTATGGCTAAGGAAACACAACCCGAATATCGATTGGGAAAGAAGACAGATCAACTTCGGAAGCGAGAGGTGTACCCAAGTATGCCTAAACGAATCACCAAGGTTCAACACAGTCCCTACCGGACTGGCCCGATTGGGAAAACAAATACAGTCGAATCATTGCGACCAGAAGCGAAGAAGGAGATATTTGGATCCAACGGTTGGATCCCGAAGCAAAGATACCGACCAAAGGGTCGAAGGGAGCGGCTGGACATGACTTGTACAGCATCCAAGAGGAAATCATCCCGGCGAAAGGGCAAGCCATGATAAAGACAGGAATATCGATCAGACTACCGGATAGCACCTATGGACGAATTACCCCACGAAGTGGATTAGCGACCAGGGATGGCCTAACCACAGGAGCGGGGGTGATAGATGCAGACTATCGCGGAGAAATCAAGGTTCTCTTGATAAACCTGAAGGAAGAAGACTATGAAGTCAAGAAAGGCGATCGGATCGCACAGTTGATTGTCGAAAAAATCGACAATAGAGGACTATGAGAAGCAGACGACTTCGACGAAACAGGAAGACAAGATCGAGGATTTGGAAGCACTGGTAGAAACACCCTCGAAGAACTCAAAGAAAGACGCGTCAATATCAACTTTATATCAGCCAGGACCTTCGGAAAACTATATCGGAAAGGAGAACAAACTGGTGTTCTCAAATGGGGTCAAGAAAAAAAGAAAACGCCAATTGCGGAGACCTTAACAATCAGTACCAGGTTAGCGGTACGACAAGAAGCAACAAAGAAGAAAGCGACTCTAAGACAGCTGGTACCAAGTGAATACCACGATTTCTTAGACATGTGCGAAGAAGGAGAAAGGACGGACTTGCCAGAACACAGAGAAGAGGACCACAGGATCGACCTAGTGGGCAGAGCACCATTCATGAAACTTTACTCCTTGAGAGAAAAAGAGTTGAAGGCCCTACGAGATTACCTCCAGCAGAACCTGGAGAGAGGATGGATACGGCCATCATCATCAGCAGCTGGAGCACTGATATTATTCGTGAAAAAGAAGGACGGAAAGCTCAGACTATGCATGGATTTTCGAGGACTGAATGCAGTCACCAAGGAGGACTGATATCCGCTACCGCTAATCGATGAAGCATTGGATAAATTGGGAAAAGCCCAATACTACACAAAACTAGACATCAAGGACGCCTACCACAATATCAGAATATTCGAAGGGGACGAATGGAAAACGGCATTTCGAACACGATACGGGCTATACGAATACCTGGTAATGCCGTTTGGACTGTCCAACACACCGGCAATGTTCCAAAGATAGATCAACACCAAACTCAGCAGGTTCTTGGATATATGCTGTATCGTCTACTTAGACGATATCCTCATTCATTCAAAGACAATGGAACAACACCGGAAGGATATCTGAAACGTTATACAGGTTCTAAGGGAAGTAAAGATCAAACTAAAGCTAACGAAATGCGAATTCCATCAACAGGAAAGTGAATATTTGGGGTTTGTCATCAACCCTAATGGAGTACGAACCGACTCAGTCAAGACAGCTGCGATTGACGAATGGAAACCACTAAAGAGTGTAAAAGGGGTACAAAGCTTCTTGGGCTTTTGCAACTTTTATCGCCGATTCATTGAAGGATTCAGCAGAGTGGCGAAACCGCTATATGAAACAACGAAAAAGGATACCAAATGGAACTGGACGGACAGGCAGCAAACAGCATTCAATAAATTAAGGAACAAACTCACCACGGCATCGATACGGCGACACTTCGATCCAAGATTACCGATCATGATCGAAACGGATGCATCGAATTATGTCTGCTCGGGGATTTTATCACAGTTAGGCAACGACAAACTATGGCGCCCAGTGGCATTCCGATCGAAGACGATGACCAAAGCCAAATGCAACTATGACATCCACGATAAAGAACTGTGGGCTATAGTTCAGGCCCTTAAGGGGTGGAGAAAATACACACTGGGAAGCGAACACGATATTAGGGTGGTAACTGACCACAAAAACCTCCTCGCCTTTACCACCACCAAAGAACTCAATCAATGACAAGCGAGATTGAGTGAAACCCTATCTCAATATCACATCAAGATTGAGTACCGACCTGGAAAACAAGGAGGACAACCAGACGCCCTTACCAGGAGACAAGAAGACCTACCGACTAAGGAGGACGAAAGAATCCAACAGAGAAAAAGGATTCTCTTACCAAAGGAAAGGTACTTCAAAGATGAGAAAGAAAACAGAAAAAACGAATCCATCAACGAGATGGAAACAACAACATTATTCAACAATGACTACACAGAATAGATACGGAGCACGATGGAAAAGGATACGGAAATACAAGCAATCAGGAAAGCTTTAAACAAAAAACAAAAAGAAATGAAGGGGATAGCACTTGGGCTACATGAAGAAAGAGAGAGATACCTTTGGTACGACAACAAGATAAGGATTCCTGAAGACGAACCCCTCCGAACGGAAACGATAAGGAGAAACCACGACATACCACAAGCGAGACACGGCAGAACAGCCAAAACCACGGAACTGATCAAGAGATCATACTACTGGCCGACGATAAGAGAAGACATCAGGAGATATGTCAAAATCTGCGAGATATGCCAGATGACAAAGGCAGTACGTCAAGCGCCATATGGATTGCTAAAACCTATCGAACCTCCTGGAAGACCATGGCAATCTATTGCTATGGCTTTTATAACTGGACTTGCGGAATCGAAAGGTTATGACGCAATATGGGTCGTTATTGATCGTCTGACAAAAATGGCCCACTTTATACCCTGCAGAACGGACATGGACACACAACAATTCTTTCACATCTTCAAAGATCAGGTGTTCAGAATCCACGGACTACTGAAAGATATCATCTCAGACAGAGGATCACTATTCACGGCAAATATCTGGAAAGAGATCACAAGACAATGGCACATCAAAAGAAAACTCAGCACGGCATTCCACCCGCAGACAGACTGACAGACAGAAAGAATGAACGTCATATTGTAATAACATCTACGGGCATACACCAATTATCAGCAGGACGACTGGGCCGATATGCTAGTGACTGCCGAGTTTGCATACAACAACGGAAAACAAGAGACGACCAAAATGACACCCTTCTTTGCGAACTACGGATATAATCCAATATACAAACCGGCAAAATACGACATACCCGCGCAATCAATCGAAACAAAAAACATGCAACAATTGCATGACATATTGCGAGAAGAAATATGCCTTGCACAAGAAAAACAGAAGAAATACGCCGATCGACACCGAAAACACGATCCCAACCTCCAAGTAATGACAAGGTGTAGTTGATACCAAGGAATATACGGACCACCCTACCGTCAAGGAAACTGGACTACAAGAAGTTAGGACCATTCAGAATCATCGAACACATCGGACTAAGAGCATATCAACTCGACCTCCCACGTTCGATGAACAACACTCATCCTACATTCCGCATCAGCCTCCTTGAGCTCTATCAAGACAACCCCTTTGCATCACAAAAGAAACTTTCTCCGCCGCCCATCAGGATCCAGGGCAAAGACGAATACGAACTTGAGAAAGTCATTGACTCAAGACTACACCGCAGCAAGCTCCAGTACCGAGCCAAGTGGACAGGCTACTCAGAAGAACACGATCAAGAGTGGTACCCAGCTACTAACTTCGCCAACGCTTAAGATGCCATACGGCAATTCCACCAAAACTACCCCGACAAGCCCAGACTTCTGCCTGATAGAAGACGGGGTTTGGATCAAGGAAGTGACCAACGACGAAGATTGGGTCCAACTCGTGGACCTACCGATCAGGAAAATGAAGGAAACGGAAGACGAGAAAGCACACAAGTGTCTGTCGTGGACACAGTGCTACGATGACGGATGCCCTACCCACTACATGGAGAAGATGGGAACCAATTACTTTCCCAAGAAAAGAAACAGGACACCGCCAGCATCGCCTCCACTAGGCGACCAGAACAAGATTTCGGGGACGAAATCTACGGGGAGGGGGGCCAAAAAATCCAAGAAAGTCACCTGGGAACAGGACCCAGCACCATCGCCGATCTCGTCGGCAGTACAGGAGGATCCAGTGGAAAGCCTGCAGTGAGAGCTGATCACGATCAGCGAACAAAAAATGAGGACAGAAGTAGAGAAGGAACTCTACAAAGGCCAGGCTTCAATGTGGGAGCAGAAGGCAAGGGAATGTGAGAAAAACAATGTGCAGCTGGCAAGAGCGGTGACAGCTCAACAGGTCAGGGCAAGTTTGGCAGAATACAAAGTTGGAAAGACAGAATCCCAACTGAAGAGGAGGGATGCGAGGATCCGAAGGTTGGAAAACCTTCAAAAGGAGAGTAAGAGTTAGATGCGTCGGATAGGACGCAATATCCTGCAGACGGCGGGAACCGAAGAGGAGGACGAGTTCCCGATAGCCTAATAGGACTTAGTCCGTGGGGAGAGGGGAGCTATTGTCACGGTTGCGTGGCAGATAGTGGAAGGAGACGTTTGCAGCACGTAGTGGAAGGAGATGTTTCACCATGATGAAGATATTCGTCATGAGGTTTCAGTTTGATTTACTTTCACGCACATGACCTATTAAGAGGTCATGAGGGCAGCACACGAGGCCAAGGGGGCTGCGCAGTTTGATTTACTTTCACGCACATGACCTATTAAGAGGTCAGGTGGTTTATGCACATGACCGATGATGCGGTCATATGATGTTTTTCATGAGTCACAGTTATGACTCATAGTTGTTTGATTTATAAGCCGGTTGAGTGAAGGACTATAAAAGGAGGCCGGTAGAGCCTGGTAGTTAGTTCTTCATGCAACCACCTGTTATACTTTCTTACCTATACTATCAAGAATAGAATCTATTCTACTACTTCAAGAATTCTACCATGATATGACTTGATTATTAGCGTTCGAAAAGAGGAACATAGACAATGCTTTAAGAATAATAATCAGGGTCTTAGTAGAAAGAAGGAGCGAAGTACCGGCACGCTAAGAAAGAGAAGTATTGCACAATTACAAAGAGACTAACAGAGAGCTGTTGCCTGTCGCAGGATACATATTGACATCGGAGGATAGGTAGGATACCTAACACACAACTCTCGAAATCTCGCTAATGACGTGCAGGCCCCATAACGGGGCCAGAGGAGGGTGTTGGCACTCCAGAAAATCAAGGGTCTGTGCGCAGTTACCCTGTTGTGTGTCTGTGTACATCTCTCGGATTTCCATATGCCTAATACTTTCTAACACTTCTGACCTTCCCTGTTACAACCAAATGGCTTTGACATCCCATGTTACCACTAGATGTGGGTAAAGTCCCATATAATAACTGGATATACCTGATGTACTGGGACGTGCTTTGGTTGTCCTGACATACATGATTCACAAGACTCAAATGACATCCACTAGCCCTCCAGACACAATATAGGCCCATCAGATGCAGGTCTATTTTTTGCTGATTTATGTTCTAAATTTTCAATCGCTATAGCCTCTGACTGGGCCTGTGCTAATCCTTCTTGAATAACAAGTTTAATTTTGTGCTAAAAGGTAAGTGATAACTCTGATGTTTCATGCTAAAGTTCCTTGGCTTTTCTTTGAAGACTTAGAATAGTAAGCAGAATGGTTGGTACCAGTTCTGACTCCTCAACAACTAATTAGCTGCTGGATCTCCTGTCAACTCCGACTGCCTCACATATCTTTGAAATGACAACTTCTAGATTATAAGTTATAAGTCTAGTAGCTTGAAATGTTGATCTGATTGTAGACTCCTTAAAGATTTATTAGCAGATTGAGTCAATCTTATCAAGAAATTCAGTTTTGTCAAAATCGCAACATCCTGTACATATTGCTTCCTCCACTACCTCTGCATGATAATGCTTATATGATTGGAATACTACTATATCTAGTGGTTAGAGAAGATAACTAGCACATGGTAGTAGGCAGAATACAACTATCTTATATGCACCATAGTAGTCAAGAAACTGCTTTGTATAATAGGAACTAAAACTATCCAGTAACAAGAGTCTGCGGGTACTTACTGTTCTTGGCAATAAAAACTTCTGAAAATGGGTTAGCCATTTTATAGTCAAGTTATTATTGCTATATCCAGTTTCAGAGATACCAACAAGATAATTATCAGATATGTGAGTAGTTGTATACTAAGACTCTTAGTAGATAATACTCGGAAGAATAATCATTGGTAGAAGTACTACTCCTATAGTACCAATTATCTCACAAACAGTAACTAATTCTCAATTTGTTGAGCTGGTCAGATAGGCCTGCCTGTTAGGATCTCATCTGATAATTCTTTGATTGCATCCAATTGCAATTCGAAAGTCAATTTCATTGAAGTTATAGATATCACTTAGTATAATTCTATATTTATCACATCCAGACTTATATTTTTTAAACCAATTCCTTTTGTTATCTGGCTGGTGGATATTCTTTAGTTTGATATCAATTGTATGTTACTTTCAGATGAAGTATTTGGGGTAACAACTTAGAAATCTGCAGCACCAATGCTTACTAACAACTAGTATTGGAGATAGTACTGAATATCCTAGTTAAAGAATTGCATTAGCACAACCTGACACTATCTGAATTTGTACACTGGTACCAATAGTATCTAGATGGTCTAGATACTGGCAAAGAGTGAGCTCTGTATTTTCAGAAAGATTTCTATTTACCATGGGCCGCTCTTGCTTAGATTGACTTTCTTACCATCTTCTGAATGATCATGTATAAGGAATTTCAAATTGGGGTGCTACAGTTGCAATGTTCAGATTGTCTTCTTAAGAGGTAAAAAGAAAGGTAATTGTAGTCTAAATATGTCCTTCAATATCAGAATATGATTCCACATGTCAGCTTGCAAAGATAATTGCTTATACTGACGGCATGATATATTCTGGTAAGAAATATGATAGCTACTAGTAAAGAATATGTTGTATGTGGACAAGATCAACAGTAATAAATCCACAATAATCAAGTAAACCATAATACTATGTTCAAGTTAATCTAGAATACTATACTGAACTATAATACAATATTGAACTACAATGTGGTGCTATACCACAAGGTTGTATTGTGCCACAAATGTGTGAAGTCACAAAGCTGTGTTGAGCCACAAAGTTGCATTGAGCCACAGATTTGTATTGAGCTGCAAATTTGCATTGAGCTGTCGGGCACTCCACGAGTAAAGCTGGGCTGGCTGGCCAGATGTGGCAGTGAATCAATTGAAACGAAAAATAAAAATCTAGCATCAATTGGTGACGAAGGGAGAGCGACAGATTCAAAGTAGTTGTGCCTGTAATAGCAGTAGTTGTAGTAGTTGTAGTAGTAATTTAGCATCATAATTATTATCACAGCAGTTATCCCTGGTATCATACTCACTTGTAAACAAAATCCCCACGCCATGTATACCCTAACCACACCTCCTGATCGATCCAAAAAAAGGGTTTTATCATAGTCTATCATTATTATTATACCTATAGTATGGCACCGCAACAAGGCAAGCGAGGAGGAAAGGGGGGGAAAAAAATTTCAACCAAAAGGACTAAAAAAGGTTATGTTATTTAAAGACCCTCCTCCATTTGACTTTACTATGATACTATAGGAATACCGGGGACACCCGGTAACGCTAACAAACGAGAAGAAGGAAACGAGGGAAGATTCAGCGGGGGCTCGATAACACGGAATTAGCCCTTCATGGCGATGACGATTCTCTGGTCGTCAGTATTGTAGTATGTATGTGTTTACGAGGATGTGTGTATGGATATTTGGTACGACGGGCCCATCTCTGTAGCAGACGAATCAAGTTAATAATATTATCCCGCGCGGGGCCTTCCTTCTTTCTTCCATTTTTCGGTGTGCCGTTGTGGCTTGACCCGAACGCAAGCATAGTGTACCTGCTATCTGCCATCCCTAGCAAGAGTGATGATGTATGATTCGGCCTTCTGATTAGCTTCTGCCTTCGGTACGCGACGACGATACTTCGCTGAGGTCCACCCACCCACTCACACTCGGGAATGGAGCCTCTTCTGCTCGAGGTATTGGGTTATAAATTCCCTTTCTGGAAGGTTTCTCGTATCGCTGGTTCTTTTTTTTTTGCTTTTTCTCTTAGGTATCGAGCAAGGTGGGAATACTGTACATTGTTAGTGCTTGCCAACGTTTGCGATCTCCGTCCCGCTACGATGATAGTGGAAGCAGGGCTAACTTGGGGGGTAGAGGCTTTTATGCTATTCATACCTTATCAGCTATATTTCCCAAGAACCGTGATCGAGTAAGATTCATCTCCGCCCATCCCTCACCGCCAAAAGATAACTAATATGGATGGGTGTCCGTGACATCTACAGTTATAATCACATCCAACCCAAAAGTGAAACCCATACTCACTTATAACAAAATCTTCCCTCCGCCGTCAAAGTCCCCATCATCGTAGGTGAGATGCTATCTTCACCAACCATAAGTGCTACAGCTGAAAGGTTAGTTCAGAATCTGTCCTCCCAGCCCAATCATTGACATTCGCCCCCCCCCCCCCTAGTGACCTTCTGGACGTACCCTCCATCAGATGTCTCAATGCCCGACGCCCAGGGTTCATCACGGAGAGCGATATGCAGGTTTTACTAGTTGAAGTGGTGTGTACCTTTCCCGACGCCCCCGGGCACCCCCCTTCTCCTCCTTCCTCGGCTCCATGCATCCCACGCCCCGGGCCTTGGATCTACGCCAACGTCCCCGCGCTCTACCGCTCCGATCCGAGAAGTGAGGAGGAGAGCGGAGCATCCGAGCCTAGGTCTGGTCTGAATGGTTTTGAGCCGCCTTGCCATAGCACTGGCTCTGGCACTTTGTTCGTCACCAACCCGGATCCAGAACCGGAGGAGGGGAGAGAGGAGTCTGAACCGACTCCGAATCGATCCATAGCCAACAGCCAACCTGGCGGCGGGGAACATGGAAGCAGCCCTTGTGATAGTTTATTCCTGTTTCAGGATACTCACCCCGAAAACGATTCCCCCACCCTTAGTCAGTTTTTCAGAGACCGTGCGAATAGAAGGTTGAAACGTGCGGCGCAAAGAGCTCGTGAGCACCAACCAACAAGAGGAATTGCGTGTGTGGGTGCTGACAGGCGTTAAGAAATCGAGGGAGTTAAAGGAACCCCTATCTTTGGGAGACCAGAATCCCAAGCTGGAGATGGAAGGGGTATGAACCAAGCAGCCCCTCACACTGAGGAAACCCCTGGCGAACGGAGCACCCGTCCTCAATTCAACGGCCCCTTCGCTTCCGTGCCATTGAGCGTAACTGGACCGCGTCCCTGGGGGCTCCCTCACGGCTGGGATGATAGGAGCTATTTGCTCCCGAACTATCCAGAACACCAAGAAAGAATGCAGCGCCACGCAAGCGTGCGCACCATCTAGTAGAAGTAGTCACCTTGGGCAAATTCTCTGCCAGTGCTGTGAAACTGTGTCCCGGAACGGTGCTGGCCACACCAAAAGGCCCTCTTTGGTTATTTCCAATGGCTATGCCTTGCGCTTGGAGGCATTGTGAGGGTTTTCTCTCTCTCACATTTTCATTTTCGCCGCTTCGGAAGTGGGAATGCAGGTAACGCACTTGTTGCAGATTGGTGTACATCATCGGGAGGGGGGCTTTTCTTTCGAGTGGCTCTCATGCATGAATTTGTAAAAGACAATTGCGGTATGTAGTGTAGGAAGAGAACAGAAAAGAATTTGAAGGGGAAAAGATGTGATAGTCTTAGAGTCGGGTGAAACATATGGTGTAGATTCCTAGATTTCATGGACGAGCAGGGATGATAATATATCATCCTGTTCTGTGAAGTATAGGTCACAAAACACAGTAACTCAATCAAGTGTCTATGTCCAACTCACATTATTGTACCGTACAGCATAGGAACAGGATATCACTCGACAACTCCCTCCCTATCCGCGGCCTCCAAAACAACCAATGCCTTCCCAGCCGCTCTCCCCATCTCACCACCACCTTTCTTCAACCTCCCCAAGCCCAGAACCAGCGAATCAAACACCCCCCTTCCGGCCCCGCCGGTAAGATAACTAATCCTCGAGTCCCTATCCTCCGGCTCACGGTCCTTCAACCCCCCCCCCCTAGAAACACTACCCAGCGTGTCAAATAGCCCCAAAGAAGCATACACATTCGGCCGACTCGGCAACTTATGCGCTTCATACGAAACATGCAACCCATCCGGCCTCCTCCTCCTATCCCCCACCCCAACCTCCCCTTCAACATCCACTCGCTCAACTAAGCCCGCTTCCAAAACCTTGGTCAAGACAGCCAGATGCGGCAGAGCAATCTTCCCATCCTGAACTTTCGGCACAATAAAACTGCTGCCCCCGCCCCCGCCCACAACGCCATTAAACCCCAGACAACCGCATAGCCCGCGAAGACACACACCCCACCCCCCGGCTGAGAACACCTCCTCGCGGCTAGCCCCCAACAGCCAATCTAGGAATTTAGTAGAGTCCGCGCGGATGTCAGAGGATATGTGCGTCATTGCGGAGTTCACAAAGAGCAGGATCTTCCGCGTGTGTAGGGTTAGATGTGTGTGTGGGAGGAGGGTTAGGAGTGCGAGGAGCTGAGCACGGACCGAGGTGGAGGGGTCGAGGATTAATGGGAGGAGGGAGGAGACCAACGAGGAGGTGGTCGGGAGGTTGCAGATCGCATTGGGGGTTGTGGAAGCGGTAGCGGAGCGAGCAGCGGGGAGGTGAGTTTTTAGGTACGAGAGGGATTCCTTCCGGGTTGTTGCGCTGTGGTGGGTTAGGAGGGAGAGGTGGTGGGTGAAGAGGTATGTTGTTGAGGGAGCAGAAGTGTGGAGGGATTGGGTTGCGAGGGTTATTGCTAGCCTGTGTTAGCTTTGCATCCCCGAGGGGAGGGAGGTGAGAAGATTCAGTGGAATTGGGAAGCAGTAGGAGGGGAGCACTCTACCTTTCGATTTGAAGGATGTATTGGTAAAGTTGTCGGCTTTGGCCTTTGCCTTGCCGACTTTTAACTTTGGCTTTTGAAAGTCCTTTTGTTTTTCCCTCTTGCGTTTCGCGCTGGCTCCCATTGTGTCTGTTGCCGTTGTTGTTGCTGCCGTCCTTGCTCCTCTCCTTTCCCTGCGAGTAGAGAAAAGTGGTGGTGATGTCGCACTTGTGGAATGTAAAAATGATTTATGCTGTGGATAAGCCACCGTCAGCCGCAACCTGTGCACTCGACCTCCGGGTAACCCAAAGTCCCGCTTACCCTACCCACCCCAGCCCTGGCCAAACATCACGCAGCCACCCACCTATGATGGATGGTCCACCGTGTCCCACTTTCACAAACAAAACATGACAGAAAACCGTTCCACCCCGCGCCCTTTTCAGGCCTACCATATGATACCATGCCTTAAGAGAAAATCTGATTTAGCCTGCGCCCACTCTCTTCCTTCCGGCCGGGTCAAACCGAATCTCCCTTTTTTGACTGGACCGGACTGTAGACTACGGTACTTGTGCACGTTCCCGGCCAATAGGATCTAGCGATGAGGAAGGGATTTTGTTTAATTTGTGATCGGGATCGGAGTTTTCGGGGTGAGGTGAGCTGCTCTGTGTCGAGTACAGTACTCTACACCACCACCACCACCACCACATAGCCGGTTTTTTTCTTTTCCGTTTCCTGGATTGGATGGATGATGTTTGTGGTATCGTCGAGAAGGTTTTTTCTTTTCTTGCAGTTTGGGATGGAAAGTTCAAATTGTTTTGGGGGTGCTGGTGTACCGGTAGGGCACCGATACAGTACTCGAGTATGGTACAGGTGCTGCACTCGGGTACCATACCAGTACTGTGCTGTACGAGTGTACTCGAGTATTCCCGGACAGCGATATCATTTTGCTCGGGGGTACTGTACTAGTACCTAATTTCGTAAATTTATCCTAGCTAAATACAAGTGTGACAGGTATTTTGGTGCTTGTTGGGGATGGATGCTCGACATGGATTGCGATATGATAGGTACAGTAGACTGACCTCACGATATCGTGGGGGGGGATAAAGATGGGTAACGCGCGAGTCAAGATCTTGGCTCTCCAGCCTAGTACTCGAGTACCGGTATTTGAGCACGGGCATGTTACATTGCGATATACGGTAATAATTTTATGATACCGGTACTTGCGCCCGTACAGCGGTCTTCTGTGTTCGTAGCGTACAGTACAGTACGAGTACAGCACAGTACCATACTAAACCCTTTGACTCCTTAATACCGCTGCGAAAATCCTACAATACAATACCGGTAGATTGCCAGTATTGCACTTCTGAAGGCCTTGACAATTTTTCCCAGTTAGGGAATAAAACTCCTCCGGGCTTGAGCGAATACCCGATCATGTTTTAACCTGTTGCTTCGGGAGGCCTAGAGTGTGTGTTGATGGGCGAAGCTTTACAAGTACGAGTACAAGTGCCATGGGTGATGTTTTCGTACAAGACAAGGATTATTTTGCGGGTTAACCCAAATTAACTCTTCGGTAACTTTCCTGGGGGCACTTGTACTGTAATAAAGTGTGGTATCCTTTCTTTTTGCAGTATGATGTCAATAAATGACTGCCTTTTCTAAGACACGATGGAATCTCTTTTTTTTTTTTTTCCTCAATACCACTCAAACTGTCAGGACTTTCAGAAGTCACGATAAACACTAGAAGGGTAGGGGGGGAGGTATTTTTTTATTTTTTTTTGTGATAATCTACCGAGCTGCGTGCTGTACCTGTACTAGTACTAGTATGATACTGCGGCTCTGGCTCCACTCGATGTAGAAACAGAAAACAGGTTGCTCTGGTCTCTGGCAGGGCAATTAGGGCAAAACTTATGGGGTTTTTTTTATGGGCAGCGATTTTGTGTGCGTTGGATGTGCGAGTTGGATGGTCATGGATGGAAGTATGATACCGGTAGATGGTTGGTTTTGTGGCGGTTACTTCGGCGTGTGTGTGAATTAAGTGGGGGCTCATTCCGATGAGTGCTATTGTTGACGTACCGGTATGGTATTGGAGGTGGTGGAGGCTCACGTCGGGGTCCTGCACAGTGTGTATGAGTACGAATAGTACCGATACAGTACCGTTATGTCCATTTTTCCCTTTTGTTGGGTGCTCCTTGCCCTCATGACTCAGGATAACGGCCAGCGAAAGCTTTGGCTTACCGCTATACACACTTTGGGCAACTAAATTTCCTTTTTATTTCAGCTTGATGTCTTAAGCTCTCTTGAGGGGGGACATTTCTGCAAGTTGTGATGTTGCTTGTATCCTGCTAATACAAGTAGCTATCGGGTGGTCAGCCAGCAGGCCTTACAGCAACACCCATACTGGTACCGGTACTTGTCGACCCTTTGTCAACCATGGACTCAGGCATGTAGCACCGATATTTGTACTTGGGGGCCAGGAATATCATGATACGGTATGCAACGGGGTGAACTCGATGGCTCTCGGGGGGGCATTTGGTGACCCGATCCGACATGTCACCCTAGGCACAGGTTTTTTCTCCCTCTTCTTCTCTTTCTTTCCCTTTAAGGGCAACTTGGCCTTAAGGTAGATCTACCGTGCTGGCTGGTACCATAAGGGAGACTATGAGGATTTCTGGGGAAGAATGCCTGGGTGGTTGGCAGCTCAGCATGCTGCTATGACGGCGGGACGCAGCGGGCAAGTAAGCTTAGGTTAAGGGGGCGATCATTTGGGATGGTGCTTGCAAAGGTCCGTTTGTATATTGAATTGTACAGTACAGTGCAGCCCGCGCCCGAGTTCCATGAGGATAGCGGTATCAGTGAGCATTTTATTTGTTACCCCTTCCTAAAAACTTCGAGTTCGATGGAGAACGGGCAACTCTGGATTGTCGACGGGAATGAGTGCTCGAGATTAGTAAATTTGGAGGAATCGCTCAGTAGAGCTTGTGCAGTGAATGATATGGATAGTAATATTATTATGGGATATTTATCTTAGTGTGGTGCTTCTCTTCAGAGCTTCCTTTGCGACTCAGCGGAGTACCAGTATCATACAGTACAAGTACGAAGATTGAAGCAAGCTCGTCCGCCCACATAGAAATTCTTTTTTTCTTTCTTTTTCTTTCTTTTTTTCTTTTTCCTTTTCCTTTTCCTTTTTTTTTTTTTTTCCTTTCCCTTTTTTTTGGGGAGCTGGGCTGGTTGCTTTTGCCTCGCCTCGCCTCACACTCTTCTTTCTTATTATTCTTTTTTTCCCTTTCCCTTTTCTTCTTTTCTCCCTCTTCCTCCTTTCCCTCCATCCATCTCCGCTCCATCAACCCACAAGCTTCCCTCACAGCGGACCCTCAGGTTTTCAAGAGGGTGATCGCGGTCCTAAAGAGTGTCTGCATAGAATTTGCGCGACTTCAAACAACACAGACGATAAGTTTCGTTACCTTCTCCCCCCCCGTTGCCAGCTTGCCTGGCTGTCCTGGCAACAGCAGTCTTTTCTACCTTGATCGCCACATCGTGACTTGTGGAAATTTCTCCGAGCACAAAAAAGAAAATCCCTCCCTCTAGTTCTCTCTCATCCCGTACACACAAACCACTCATCCTCAGGGTCATATACAAACGGAATCCAATAAATTCATCAGGTAAATAAATATATTCTACCGCTTCGGTCGCTTGAGAATTTTAGCTTTTGAAAAAAAAAAAAAAAAAAAAAACCCCTCTCCTCTTCCCGCCCCGCTTGTTAGTGTGCCTTTTCCCCGCCCCTTTCATCGGGACGGCTGAGCCCCTCTGTCAACCTCTTTTTGCTGGAAGCTGAAATGAATATCAAAACTAATTTCACGGTGTCGTGGTACCATAAAAAAAGGAAAATAAAAAAACTTTAGGTTTTAGGTCTCCGTCTTTTGCACGCTCGCACACAGCCTCTCTCTAGCATAGAAAGCTACCCCATCATTCTTTGAATTTTTTCCTCCCGCCTGACCAGCGGTCACTTCTACCCCTACCTTCACCCCCACCACCAACTCACTCACTCAATTCGTCATCACCTGCACCGCTACAACTCTCTCTCTCTCTCTTACCCAGACATCTTTTTCTTTGCTCAATCCCGCTCAGATTCCTTCTCAGCCAACCTATCCACTCACATATCAAATCAAAATTCACAAAGTTTCTCGAATGACCAGCAACACTTCGAACAATACCTCCATCCCTCAAGCTCCCACGATCAATTCAACCGCTTCTAACCAATCGGCTCATCAACGGACGTCTTCCCTCAGCAGCGGTCAGAATTCGTCCTCTGCCGCTGTGACGGCCAGCGCCCCCACCCCGCGTCCCGTGTCGTACGCTGCCCGTGCCGCTCAACCAGCAAATACATCTAGCAAGCTTGTATCGTCGCCCGTAATCGCAGCCACGCCTTCCTCGTCTTCGATCGGTGGAGCACCAGTACAGAATGTACGGCCCAGCTCAACAGCATCTACGCCGGTGAACGGCAAGATATCCCCTGCTGTTGGAAATGCTGGAGCTGGCATTGCGAACGGTGCCCCTGCTCCTTATACTGCAGGTCCACATAGCCGAAAATCGTCCGTTGCGTCTGGAGCCAGGGGACCAGCAATACCTAACGGAGGACAGAGGATTAATATATCATTCGGCACTCTGAACGACACTGGAGCCGCTCCCTCATCGGGTCCCGCCAACGCAGCTACTAATCCTTCTTTGACTGCACCAATGGCACCCAACCCAAGAGCAAGTTCACCTCAACCTCCTGCATCGGCCGCCTCGCAACCGGCCGCAAGTGGTGGGGCTCCACCGGTAGCGGCCGCAACTGGTGGCAGGGGTAATATCCAGTTTGGTGATGCAACGCAAGTATGTATAAGTTCCCCTCGACTTTTTATGCTTTCTGTGCATCTAATTGTCCTCATAGGGCCAGAGTCAGAGGCCTGCTTCAATGCCTCCCCATGCTCCGGGATCGATGCTCGGCCATCACAGACGGGATTCTGCCCAATCCACACACACGGAAACTGGCTCCCCACAAATTAGCCACGGCCGGGGAATCCCTGGTGGCCGGGGCCGGAATCAGGGATATGGCGCGGGCCAGTACCCACAACAACAGCAACATTATGGTGGCGGCGGTGGTTATGGAAGAGGTGGTGGCTATCCTGGCCCAAATCAGCCCCGTGGCGGGCCGGCAAATATGGGGCCGCAATATCAAGGGCCTGGACCGGCAAATAACTATCAAAACAGGGCCCACCGTGCCGGCGGAAGTCCTGCCATTCCGCATGCTTCCCCTAGTCTTGCTAGCGTCCAGCCCATTTCTACGAGCCAGCTCTATCCGGGGTTTATGCCTCCCCCTGGAGGACAACACGTAAGTACATCCCTTTCGCGGTGCAATTGGTGATGGGCTACAGCTGGCAAGGAATTTAAAATAATATTTGCGTAGTACGGAATGCCCGGACAGATGCCGACTCACATGAATTATTCAATTGATTCAAATTACTATCCGGGTGGTTATTTGTATCACCAGATGGCCCCGGGCTACGGGAGCGTGCCGCAAACAAGCCCCCGACCTTCTTTCCAACCGATGTCTTCGCCAGTGCCCCCTTATATCCAACCTTTTACACCAGGTGCTCCTATGTCTCGCACCCCAAGCACCAACATGGATATGCACTCTGCTAGGCCTAACTCAAGCCTCGGGCAACCGCCTACGCCTTCGCATACACCCCAGCCCATCAATATGCAACCACCTACTCCTCAACACTCGTCGAATGCTTACGCATATCCGCAGAAAAAGAGAAACTACAAAGTTGAGATCAAGAACCCACTTACTGGGTCTGTTGTTCATTACGACGAAGTTAAGCCGCCATCCACTACTCCGCCAGTTGTAACCACCGCTCCGTTGATCGTATCTTCCCCCAGCCCGGCGCCTGGCCGGGCTCCGTCTCGTGACTCTCCTCATACTAGACCCGCAAGTAAGGTCAAGGGCGAGCAAGAAAAGACAGAAGAGATGAAAATTTTGGCCCAGAAGAGGAAAGAAGAGATGAAAGTTTCGGTCCAGAAGAGGATAGAGGAGCAAAGGCAAGAGGAACAGATGCTCGAAAAACAACGTCTAGAGGCTGAGAAGATTGCCAAGGAGGAGCAGGAGCGCCTTGCCAAAGAGGCAGAAGAGAAGAAAAGGCGTGAGGAAGAGGAACGACTCAGGAAAGAGGAAGAAGAGAAGCTCCGTAAAGAGGCGGAGGAAAGGGCCCTGAGAGAGGAGGAGGAACGTAGGAGGAAAGCCGAGGAAGCTGAAGCTGCGCGTATTGCCAAAGAGAAGGAAGAGGCGGCGGCCAGGGAAGCGGCAAGAGTTGCAAAGGAGAAGGAAGAGGAAGATGCTCGTATCAAAGCCGAGGTCGAGAAGAAGGCAAAGGAGGAGGAGGAAGCGGCAAAGGTCAAAGCAGAGGCTGAAGCAAAAGCCGCGGAAGCCTTGAAAGCATCCTCAACCCCAATCATCTCGAAGCCTTTCACCCCAGACAATGAAACAATGCCTCCTCCTACTAGCAGAGTCATTGGGGGGAGCAAGCCGAAGCCTAGTCCTTTGAACTTGCAAATCAAGACAAGCGAACCCGGTCCACCCTCCGCTGCTCTCACTTCTTTGAAATCCGCAAGATTCATTGAGGATATTAACAGCGTAAATTATCCTGCCAACATTCTCTCACCTAACCCCGCTCTCAACCCCGCTGCCAGTGGCAAGTTCAAATATCCTAAGGACTTCTTGATGCAATTCAAAGATGTCTTTACTGAGAAACCTTCTGTTGACTGGGATCAAAAGATGCGCGAGACTGTCGGCGAACCTGACTCCGCTCGCCCCCAGACAACTCGTAACTCGGGTGGCAGCATGGCTCCCCGTGGCTCTACTCCAAGAACTGCCGCTTCCAACGCTCAGCCGCCCATGGGTCCCATGGGCGCGTTCGGGTCTTTCAAGACTGCGGCGGCTTCTATGATCACATCGACCCGGGGATTCGAGCGTTCTTCCACAACTGGGTCACTACCTCCAGGAGGTTTGATTTTCAATCCTCGGTCCGGCGGCAGCGGTAGTGGTGGTGGAAGTGGTCTCATGCGCACTGGATCCAGTACTTCGTTGTCTGGGGGGAACACACCTGCTAGCCCTCGAACCGGGAACAGATCTTCGCGCAGCAGCAGCAGGAGAGGTGGCGGTGCTCCAATGGAGAAAACTGAATCCAAGCAAGGGTCCGGGAGTCAGCCGACTATTCCTCTTGCTGAAGTTAAGCCATTGCCAATCTCTGAGAACAGATGGAAGCCACCAAGCGCAACAAAAGCTGCAGAATCGGCTGCCGTGGCAACACCGTCTGAGGATAACAGGCTGTCTCCCGAAATGGTCCAACGCAAGGTCAAGGCGGCACTGAACAAGATGACTCCCGAGAAGTTTGATAAAATCTCAGATCAAATTCTTGAAATCACTAGCCAGTCTAAATATGAGACCGATGGACGAACCCTTAGACAGGTTATTCAGCTTACTTTTGAGAAGGCTACCGACGAGGCGGCTTGGTCTTCTATGTACGCGAAGTTTTGCAAGCGAATGCTTGAGGCCATGGATCCTAGCATCAAGGATGAGAACATCAGGGACAGGAGCGACAATCTGGTTACTGGCGGAAGTTTGTTCCGCAAGTATCTATTGAACAGATGCCAGGAGGAGTTTGAACGAGGTTGGAAAGTAAACTTACCCCCCAAGCCTGAGGGTGTTAGTGACGAAGCTGCCATGCTTTCTGATGAGTATTATATCGCAGCAGCTGCCAAGCGTCGTGGTCTTGGGCTGGTTCAGTTTATTGGAGAGCTTTTCAAGTTGGGCATGCTTACAGAGCGTATTATGAACGAGTGTGTGCGGAAGCTGCTTGACTTTGAAGGCGTCCCCGAAGACGAAACCGTTGAGAGTCTTGTTAAGCTACTCAGGACCATTGGTAGGGCTTTGGATGCTTCTGAGAAGAGCAAGAATATGATGGATATGTATTTCTCACGGATCAAGCTCCTGATCGGCGATAAGGACCTCAACAGTCGGATGCGCTTTATGTTGATGGCAAGTGGTTTGGAAACTCCCCGAAACGGACGAAGTCATAACTAATGGCGCGCAGGATGTTATTGATTTACGCAGTAAAGAATGGGAGACTAAGGAGACCGACAAAGGCCCTAAGACTATTCAGGAGGTCCGCGAGGATGCGCTCAAGGCACAGCAAGAGAAGGAGGCTGCGACCCGTGCCAACCAGAGATCGCGCCCCGGTGGCGGTGGGCGCGGTGGAGACACCAGATCCTTCTCCGGCGGTGGATATGGCAATAATATGCATCACCAAGGAGGGTGGCAGGACAACAGCAAGGTTAATACTTCGGATCTCGAGAAACTTAGCTCGAGGGCAAGACCGAGCAACCGCATGGCGCCCCCCACCTTTGGGCCTCCTGGTATGTACTCACGCAGCACCAGCGGCAGCGGCAGCAGAAGAGGACTTGGGCCCCCGATTTCTAGAGGCCCTGAAGATTCACATTCCTCGTCCCGCACTGCTACTCCGGCACCACCTAACTCCTCAAAAAACCCCTTTAGGTAAGCGAATTGTTCCCTCGGTTGATTATCACGCTCGTAATGCTAATAATCTAATAGTCCACTCGGGGAATCGCACCATGACTCTGGCGAGACCAATGAAGCCACTTCACCTTCAATTACTTCGTCCCCGCCCACCGCTAATGCACGAATCCGCTCACCTCCTTTGATGGAGGAGGCAAAATAAATCGATTCGGAGAATTCCTATTCAAAAAAAAAAAGTTAGGGTTTGTGTAGGCGTGGGTAAATAGAGAGTTTAGAACGGCGTGTATCCTCGGGGTCTTTTTTGCTTTTAAAAAATAATGTTGCCTTGTAAATGCTTATTGGCGATTAGTTTGTGCCTGCTTTTCATTAATTTTCTCTTTCTCTCTCTCTTCTCCTTTTGCACCTTGGTGGAAAAGAGCAACCGGCCCCCACAGCTATTCATTTTTCAAAACTTTTTTCCTCTTTTCTTTCCTCTTTAACCCGAAAGGTCCAAACAGGCGGTGTCACAATTACGAAACGGGTTAAAGGCGAAAGATAAAAAGAGAAACAGTAGAAAAAGGTAATCTAATGATAGATAACTGGCTACACAATGTATCTACCGCGGAAAGAGCGAACCGGATAATGTTGAATGAGGTGAGGCTACCGAAATGATTTGAGCAATTGGGTGGCAGGGTTTTTATGGCATATAAGTTATGGTTTTGTGGCGTCGTATATTGATGTTAGGGTTGGTACTTTTGTTCTTATCTTTGCATTGGTTGGTGGTTAGGTTGGGGACTGTCTCTTTTTTTCTTTTCTTTTTCTTTTTTCTTCGTTACTTCTATCTGCTAAGTCGCCCTTGCGGTAATTCTGGCGCATTGTTCACTTCTTTTCTTTCTTTTGATCTGCTCGACTACTGTGCTTGTCGTGGCTCGAGCGTGTGGGATCCAATGGATCTGATGGGATTGTATGGAGTGGGGAAATGTCTCGGGGAGGGGGGTTTTCACGCGAAGTTGAGCATGGTGTGGCTTGGCTGTTTTAATAATACATATTCTTTTCTTTTTGTGAAAATAGTGTATGGTAAGGCGGAAAGAATAAATGAAGTGGGTAAATTTTTTAATTTTTTTTGGTTGGAGATGGGTCATGGAATAGCACTCGTCGAGGTATTAACTGGTAATCTAAGTGGTGAAAAAGAGGTGTTATTGATTGGGTAACTGTTACGTCAAGGCACGTCACCGTGGTCACGGATGCGGACGGTCTACCACTGCTAGACCAAGCACAGGTGCTGTCACATTTTCTCCCTCATCACCTTACAGCTATAAACCAGATGTCTTGCTACTGGTGTGTGGCGTGCGTTGGGGTTTTGTGTAATTTATATATAAGATAGCACAGCTTTCTGGTCCGGCGTAGAGTCTCCATGAGCATCTATTATGCTCCTGTGTATTGTATCATGATGTTTTGCTTAAGGCACGATTGCAGGAGCTAAATTACTTGACTCGTACCCTGTGTGGAGTACATGTGCATTGTACATTATCATACATAAGGCATCACCATGACCAGGTTTTTAACAGCCATTCTAATAATAATAATATTATTATTATTATTATGTATTTTTAGCTCCCCCCCCCCCCCCTCCAACAAAAGCACCTCACATTATAGCCCTGCCCTTACGGCTAAAACCCCTCTAGGAATCAAACGCTTTCCCGTATGGGTCTCGGGCTTTTCTGGTTCGTATTCCCCACCCATGGCAGCAATCCACCGTGGGCGAGAGGCCAAGCCCAGCAATCCCTCTTAGCATGCTCGAACAGCCGCCAGTCTTGGACTTGAACCAGACATCCATCCCGGTCACACTTTATCACTCGATGACAATTGGTCATCACTATTGGCCAATTGACGAAAAGAACCGCACACAAAGCACACACCAAAACTGGGTGGGAGGGGATTCTTTTGTCGCACAAACAACATTTCGCCCTGCGAAGCAAGCAAGAGCTTGGAATAGGGTGCGCTAGTTTACGGCTCCGATCTACAAAGCTCGCCAAAGACGAGGGAATAAATGGTGACCGTCAGCTCTGGGAATAATTTCGCATTGGCTCCACCATCCAAAGACGAACCAAGCGGAGCCTCAGGGGGAGGTTCGAAAGACTTACCAATCAACGTTGGTTCTTGAGAAGCGGAGTATTTTTTTTTTTTTTTTTCCTCCCCCCCCCCTCTATAGCTCTGGCTGTAGCACGGCGGGAAATTTGGTGGGAATTTGGGGGATTCGGTTTATGATACTTGATAAGGTGCCAGTTTAGTTATGGCGGGGTTAAACTGAGAGTAGTTCTCTTAATATTGGAAAATTCCTGATTAAAAGATAAATTTCAATGATTAAAGCTTTATCGGAGACGGAGAAATTGGGATCCTGTTAGCTTTTTTGGAATTAAGGTTTTTGTAAGCCATAATGCAAGCCGCATGCGCCCTTGTTGTACCACAAACAAAAGCATCATGATAATATTATTATGATAATTATTATTATAAAAAAAAAGACCAACCAGAGGTCTGAAAGCTCTTAAAGCAAGAGATATCTCTCATAGGCGGATTGGGCACATGGAGTATGAAAACAAAATACCTTTATAAATTTTCATCTTTCCTTTTCTTACTCTATTAATTTGTTGAGTAGAGTGTAGTGGGTACTCACTCTCCCCTCAACTATTTTCCTCTTTAACCTAGCTACCAGGTTTGTATCACGATAAATCACCCAGTCTGTGCTTTACCTGATGGGAGGGCAGGTCATTCATGACCGAGCACCATACATACATGTGTCTACGGGGATAGGTTTAACGAAGCACTACGAGTGAGTTGGTGTGAAGGACAGGGAACTTGACAGATAAATAGCGATATGAATAATGGAACGTATGTTGTCGTATGTTGTGGTTTTTCATAGGTTGTTCGTACGATAGTTGCCGTTCTATATTGCTGTATCTACATACATAATAATTATGTGCTACCACTTGAGTGGGTTTAAGTCATTAACTAAATTATAGGGACTTAAAGGGACCCAGCATCTCACAATATCTATCAGGACAAGAAGACCTAATACCGAGTGAGAGATTGAGATTATTGCTCAAGCATACCCAGCCTTCCCATCCCATGATATATTCACAGTTGGCAGTGGTAACAACCTAACCAAACTACCCGTTAACGGGAATGGAGCTAAGGATGAAGGAGAGAGGGGAAAAGATACTACTCGAGTCAAGTATTTTCCACTGCTGCTAAAAATACAAACCCCAATACGCCAGAACAAGAAGACAAAACTCCCCCCGGCCGACCTAGGTAAAGGAAGAGAGCGAGAGAGAGACAAAAAGGGTCATCAGACCGTTACCCTGTCATTTCGACATCATCACCATCACCGCTCTCCCCTAATGCATCCTCTTCCTCCTCTTGACTGTCCTCTCCAATAGGTGTGCCCCTTGCGCCCCTCATGACCGGCCTCGTGGATGCTGGCTGTGGGACACTGTTAACTCTCGAACGCGGAGTTGTGCCAACATTTGACTGCCTATTCCCTCTGGGTTTTCTCTGGCTCCTGTCTGCCTCTTCGCCAACAGGTAATCCGCCACTCCACTCCTTCTTGCAACACGGGCATTCGTGTGCGCAGTTGGGACGGAAGATACCTTCAGCGCAGGGGGTATGGAGGCGGAGTTTGCAGTGTTTATCTTTGCAGCGAAGGCCCTGGAGTGCATGTCAGGCTGGCTGGGGTGAAGAGGTGGGAAGGGGGAGGACATACTATGGTTACAATCTCTCGGCATGCATGACATGTTTTGATCCTTTCAATAATACCATTAGAGGAAGATCCGTCATCTTCATGCTCGTCATCTTCGTCCGCGGGAGTATTGTAGGTTTGGAATAGATAAGGGCCGAGTTCCAGAACTGCTCGGGGCGTGAGAGAATAGAAGCCTGCCCTGAAAACACAATGCCCATGAGCACATTCACCTACCTAACCGAAGATATAACCATGAGAAGTCATACTTAGAACACTCCAACCACCCCTCATCAACGAAATTTCTCAACGCCGCTTCTGCCCCAACCATAGTCAACCCGCTAGTGCTCTGACTAGCAGCACCCTGCGTGGCCTGGGAAGCTCCCCCCTGCTGCGGATTCTTGTGCAATCTTACAGCAGCAAAGTCGTGAACTGCCAAAACCTCTGCATCGCAAGTGTTATTAGTCTCGAAGATTGCATCGAGGACTCTCTTGAAGAAAGCGATTTCGTCCGCATTGTGGGTTGTAGCCAGCTGGACGAGTTCATCAGATGTTGTGTTGATCTATCTCGTCGTGGGTGAGTAAAGAAAACAGAAGGCACGGCCGGGGAGGGGCGAACCAAAGCAAATATCTTTGAGCGATCCCTCTGGTCCAACATCATCTTGATTTCGAGGTCGAAGTCGTGAATCATGTCATTGGCTTTAGAAATGTATGATGAAACTATGCGCTCGTTTATGTCTTCAGTGCTGATTTCGTGCTCCGAATCTTTTAAGTCAACAGATAAGTCAGCATGGGGAGAAGAGAATAGAATAGAAAGATAAGAAGTGCTTACCATCCGCGGACAATATCTCGGCGAGAAGAGCCTTGATATCATCAATCTTCATAACTCTACGAGACATAAAGCCCTGAAGAAATGCTCTGTTAACATCGCCGTAACCTTCCCGCAGAAGACTCATGATTTCAAAAGGTCGACCTTGAAACTCCGCAAATCTAGTGGTAGAACTGACGGAGAGAGAAGTGGAAAAAAACTCTCTCAAGACACGGTTGATGTAAGTTAGGAAGCGGGAGAACGCAGTTGGGGGAGAAATTAGGATGAGCTCGTCCTCCTCCTAACTTACTCGAGTAGCTTCAGCAAACTCGGGCAAACATTCTGTTGTTTTCTTTTTGTGCGGGAAGTTCCGCAGAGCCTTCCCTCTCCCCCAAACTTGTCTATTCCTCGTTCAACGCGCCAACGGGTAAACTCTATCACCCACCACTCATCCCTCCATCCAGCTGACTCGATGCCACATTTTGAACTCGCTCGCCAGGAAACGGAAGGCTATTAATTTCTCTTACGATCCCCTGTAAATTCTTTGACGGCTCCCTCCATTGTTGACTGCTCCCTCTTCCCTCCCTTAAATACTCTGTCCACCAACCTTAGCTGCGGATAGCTTTTCATCAATACTCTTTAGGATTTACACTGCACACTGCACACTCTCTTTTGGTGCCCATTATGTGGTTGTCGGATATGCAAAGTATTGTTCTTTTGGCCCTGAGCGCATGCGAGTGTTTGCTAACGGACCCGCAGAGTTTGGAGTTGGGTTTTGCGCTGGAGGTATGGTTGATAGACACTCTAACACCAATTCAGAAATTGTAGCTAACCGGTTTATTTTACAGGTGTTTTTTTTTTCCTCTTCGGCATCATGATGTTCTTTGACCGAGCGATGTTAGTATCTCCTTGCTGCAATCCTCCCTGTCCAATACTGACTTTTCTCCAAACAGGTTGGCAATGGGTAACGTCAGTCCCTCTCACCTGCCCAACCAATCTGATTCCGAACCGCTCTGCTTATGATACCTCTTCCTATCTCCTGTAGATCCTCTTCGTTGTCGGCATATCCTTATTCATGGGTCCAAAAAAGACAATCTCCTTCTTCGCGCGTAAGGAAAAGTTCCGTGGGACAGCATGCTTCTTGCTGGGTGTTGGGTTGATATTGGCAAAGTACCCGCTGATCGGGTTTTGCATTGAACTTTACGGCATCTTGAACTTGTTTGGCGATTTCTTTGGGGTCATAATTGGGTTTTTGGGGTCCGTACCTGTGGTAAGCATGCGGTTTGGGGGGGGGGGTTGGAAGTTGCCGGGAAGACAAGGTATTGATGAGGTGTGCTTTTAGATTGGGCCCTATTTGGAGGGACCATTACGAAGGGTTACTGGTACGTCTATCACTGACTGGGTACGGAAAACTGGTATTAATTATCCTTTAGGCGCTACACAACAGCTACCCGTCTAAGAAACAGACATTACTAGCTTCTCTTTCCTCTTATGGCGTTTATGGAAGGGATGGTCTTCGTTTGGATGATTAGAGCTGTCTATCCTTGACATGTATTCATGGATGTCGCGGATGAGGACAGCATATATATCATGTTGGCGAGCGCGTGGCTTGGGGGTTCGGGTTTATGCGTGCAGAATTTAATGTTTAATGGAGCCCCGAGAGCTAGTCGACCGTGAGTGGTGACACAGCTTGCTTGTGGGTCTCTGGGCAATGGAGGGCGGCACAGGAACGGGGTAGGACAGGCAGAGAGAAACACAAAAACCATGAATACAAAATGAGCGAAGCAAGAGGCTAAGAAATAGGTTTCAGATAATTTGGACACCAGAGCTCCACTATCCTCGATTTAGTTGCAAGAGAGCAATCCCTTCTTCCCCTCCACCCCCCACCGACTTTCCATGATCCACGTAAACAAACCCCAGTATGATATTCAGTACCCCACCCCACGTAGGTATTCGGCGAGGGCCTCAACTGTGTTCGCTGCCTGTCCGGGTTGGATATCCTCGCCGTAGTAAGCAACAAGGATGGCTTGTGTTGTTCTGGCACAAACGATGCCAGTTTTTCCCTAGAGTGAAATTGTGATAGGTTGTCAACAAGGCTGACCTCATTAGTTAGAGAATGCTTCGTTGGCAGAAGCTCACCTGTTTCCCATAGATTTTTTTTTCTTCACACTTGATGGTGATGTACTTGGCCCCCCCAATGTGAAATCCTGGGCTGGGGAGTTCAGGCACCTTGGTGCCATCCCCGAATGCTGTGGCGAGTACCTTGATCTCTTCTGGCTTGACCTAGTTGAAAGAAACAGAAGGGATCAGTTGAGTGAACCCTAAATAGACAACAGAACCTGGGTGCATCCGTGGGGTATCCGGAATTGCTGGAGCCGGAAAATGCGAAGCGTATATCATCTAGTCCACAGCAGGAGAAAGTACTAACCGCAAAACCAACGGAAGTAGCCCACACACTGTCTCCTGCAGCGCTGAAGATAGCGGCTGCATTAACATTCTTAGAACCCAAGAGGCTATAAGAGAGTTAGCGGACAAAATAATCTATCAATCCGAAAGCTTCTTCATGGCGTTGCTTACGTCGAGTCAACATATGCTGTGGGGTTTCGAGACAAGAATTAGTAAAAGCATAACAACAATTTGTTCACCCCACTTTTGTCCCTCGTTTGTGGGTGGGAAGTCAGGACTCACCTTGCCAACTCATATTTGATTTATCGGGAGTGTGAGAGCGGTCTAGAATTAAACGAGAAAGCAATAGGGACGAACGGGTATTATAAAAGAAAACGATGAGAATACTGAGGTGGTAAGTTGTTGCCCTGTTGCGGTAGTGGTGATGGTTGCTTTGGTGTGTTGTTGTTGTTGGGGATAGGAAAGGAGAAAGAAGATGATGCGGAGGAGTCTTTGACAACAAGGCAACTCACCACACCCACCACCCACCACTCATCCACCAGCAGCGGGATGAGGCTGAGGGGCTGGTGAGCCAAGTCAAGATGGATGGGGTTGGCGGAGTCGATTCACTGATGACTTTGCCAATGGATACATATGAATGATACAATTCACGGGAAAATGTACAGCAAGAAGGCAGATTAAAGGGCCTAGAATATGTGTAGTGTCATAGGGGCTATGATATTAGGAATGATGGGTTAGGGTGAGGTGTTTCTTGGATTCTTAGTAAAGATATATTTCTGTAATCGATTTAGGAGATGTAGCAACAGAGAATACGGGTGAGTTGGTGGTTTCATCCACTCGTCTAAGCCTTGATAACATGATACCAGATGATTGAAATAGAGTCGAACTTACCCTATAGCAGCTTTTGAGCATGATAACTTAGACCACGCAAGGCCTTGAAAGCTATGGTAGAGAATGGTTATATATATAAAAAAAAAAGAGGGGTGGGGTGTCCATAATTTGATCAATAGGAGTGAATGGGAGTGCTCTCGCTGTCGTTTTCCTTCGTCGCGATATCAAAACCCCGAATCGAAGCGTCTTCGTACTCGTAATATAAACAATTTTCTTTTGGGTTAAAAAGTTACTGCTGATTGTACAGGAGTACCGGTAAAGTTCTGGCAGCCGGGACTGTCTGCACAGTGTGCTACTGGTTAGTGCAGGGACATGAGACATACAGCACCGGTACTCGTGTAGACCATGTGGAGTATTTTTGCTCCCCTTGAACGGAGGAGGGCACCTGGCACTTCGGGTAGAGATGCGATACCGGTACAGTATTACATACTTGCTATCGCCTGTTGTAGAGTATCCACCATGGTATGGTGTGGGCAATTAATTCCTTGCTGGGGAATGACCGAGGATTAGGGGAAAGGTTGTGTTCACTCCTTTGTTCTTGTGGAGGGACAGGTGGGGTAGAAGCAGCCTACCGTATTCAATCTATTATACCGTAGGCATGTTAGAGGTCTGCAACAAGGCTTGCCTGTACTTTTGTGGAGAACACTAGATAAAAATATTATCGTATACTGGCTGTACAGCAGTGTAACAGCACTACCCGCGCTGTACCAAAACCATCGGCGTATCGTAAGCAAACATATTGAACCTCCTTCATCATCTGAGCCTTAATTTCGATAACCTCAATTTTTAGCACCCGAACGTGAGACATCATCATAAGGCATCATCGCCCCGGTCTCTTTCGAACTTACTATGACCACCTCCTCCCAGAATCATTTCCCTCCGGAGCTCTGGTGGGTGCAAGTGAACCAATTAGCATCCCTTGAAAGCCTTATTGGCGCGGCCAAAAATACAGACATGTAGGCTCGTGGAACCCTCATCTTAACCTTGACCAACCGCACAATCCTGTCCATTTTTACAGAATTACAGCCTTACCACTCATGACGCGAGCCGGTTCATCATCCGAAAGAACACTCACCATGTCAATCTACGGATTGTCGCATCCAGTGCCTCCGTGCGGGATAGTCCGTGGGAGATGTTCCTAGGCGCGGTACTAGTACCGGTATTACATACTTGTATCTTGCCAAACGACAGGCTTCAGTCTCAGATTCGGATGTCCGGCGCATGGCGCCGAAGGTGAAAGTTGGCCAAGAATTCACCCTGGTTGGAGGGAAGTTCGCTCTCTTCCCGCGGTGGAGATGAGAACAATTTGCTCCTTAGAATCGATCCTTTCTCTAGAGGTTTTATAGGTAAACAGCTATCTCACCCATGCCTTTGGAGCTCACCCAGGCTGTTACTCGAGTACGGTGGAACAAAGGGCTCGATTGCGCCATCATTATACGGTGGTGCCCTCCCGCCGGGGAAAACCTGTACCTCTGGAATTCTATAATTTTACTATCCCGGTGAAAGGGAAAAAGGGGGAAAAGGGAAAGTGCAGACGAACCCGTGGTGAGTTTGGGCACATACTGCATCCAAGATCCAGGGGATCTGGGCTCAACCGCGGCGAAAATGTTCCGTCAATGCATACAGGCAGCAGGCACAGGCACGTACAGGTATAATACTTACCGGTATGGTACCGTACCAAATTCCACACTGGGTATTGAGAGCATTCCAGTCTTGATGCACAAGCCAGCAGGTATTCGCACTTGCGGTAATATCAACTGCGGTATATTGGGTGGAGGAGGGGCGCAAGGGCCTGAGGGGTCCATAATTGTATGGCAAATTACCTGTGTGTTCTGAGCCCCCGCATAATGGGTTATGATACTGGTACTGGTATCATACTAAATTCAGACTCAAACCACAATTTGTTAGGTCTGGTTGAGGGCAGTGGGTGGAAAGCAGTAATTGAAGACCTTGCAACTACGAGTACTCGAGTAGATTGGGTGCAGCAGAGCAGGGTGGTGGGAGTTTTTCTGTTCCGGTATAATGCAAGGACTTTGGCTTGAAGTGGCCGGCCGAAATTTTTGTGGGTCATTTTCCGTCCGGTATAGACAGTTTTCTACCTCCCTCAGACTCAAGTGTTCGGGCACCGGTATCACGCCTCGCACCAAATATGCTCGAGCACTTGTACAGTACCGTACTTGTGCTTCCGCTCCCCCACAACCTCCTCATCCATCCACCCACCCATCCTCACCCCTTCAGACAAGCACTGGATCGCTGTCGTCTGCCTGGCCTGCACATCCTTTCTGCTCTTCTTCCTCCCACTTTCTGTCGCTCCTTCGAAGAAGCCTTTTTTATTTTCTTTTCTTCCCGTTTCTCTTCAGCTTGCTTTTGGGGGTGGACTCCTTTTTTTTCTTTTCTTCTTCCTTGCTTCCATTATTACAATTATTGTTATTATTGGAAATATCACGCAGGTCTATCCGTCAACTCCTTCCACACCCCCTCGTGACCACTGGTTGGTTGCTTCATTTACTTTATATTCTCCACCTTTGGCTTGCCCAGGGACACTCTCCAATTTTTTGGTCTCGCCAGCGCCGCCTCCATACACTTCTTAGCCTAACCCCACCCCAGTTTTATTTTGCCCAAACTGCTAATTGATCTGTGCTTTACTCTTTATTGTTTATTTATCTGTATATATATTCCTTCCAGCAACTATCCCACCATGTCAGGAATACTGCGACGAGCAAAATCAACACGCGATGCTCGGGCAAAGGTTACCCGTGACCAGCTAGATTTCAACTTTGCTGCTGAAATAGGGAGTTTGGCACCACCAAAGGTGTTGGGTGGGGAACCACAACCCTCTAGCCCTCGAGGACTCGGTCGGCGCAAGAGCATTTCAAGTTTTCATGCGTCTCTGCGGATAGGAAATATATTTGACAGCATTCCCAAGAGCGCAAATCCTCTGAATAGGCTTTCCATGCTCCCGGGCGGCGGCTCCGCATCTCTACCAGAGTCCCCTCCGTTATCTGCAATGAGATTGTCACCCATTCCGCCGGAGCAGAACCGCGATGGAGATGGAAGGGTAAATGGACCGGAGAGGCCTTCGAATGATAATTCGGCAGACAACACTGAGCTCCTTTATATTGGGATGGCAATCGGGAGCCCTACGGAGGTGCGAGGGGCAAGGATGGAGAGTTCAGTTGTCCCTTCATCGCTCGGTACACGGCCAGGCGGTATTGAAACGCCGCAGTTTGCACTACCACCTGAGCCATTTGGTGTGGAGGTGCGAGGGCCGATGAGTGGAGCGGTTAGGAAGAAGCAGCTGCAGAAGGAGGGAAAACATGGTGCTCAGGAGGAGAATCCCAAGAGTGGGTGGAAGAAATTGTTTGGGAGAAACTTTTTTGGTAGAAAGAATGCGCCCAAACCGACTCAGCAGTCTCCGCAGCCACCACCTGCACGAGACTCCATGGTGACGGCAGAGCCTAGACCGTTTCAATCCAAGACTCCATTCCTGATATCAAAATCGCATTTGAACAACCTAGCTGCGCCTCCGGCATCACCGGCACCTTGTCTCGATGTTGATATTCCCGAGGTTGAGATGGAAAGATATAGTGTTATGTTTGGCACATTATTGCACCCGAGTGAGAAGTCATCATTATTCGCCCGCAGGAGGTCGAGGGATGTTCCAGCTGCCAATGGGCAGGTGCGTTTCCTGATTGGGTGATTTATGCAAGGCGCGTTTCCGGCTAACCAAGCTATAAAGACACAGCAGGCAGTGCCGCAACTGCATCTGAGGCCGCTAAAGCGCAATGCAACAACCGGTCAGGTTAGCCGCTCCCCTTGCTCCATGCTTGGAAATTCCCTCGGGAATGCTAGTCCTCGGCCCGGAACAGGCCCAGGTCGAAGCCCAGGACTCGCCCGGTCTAAGACAGTGGGAGGCATTTCTCCGGCACCCTCGCCGAGAACAGTATACGTTGTGGATTCACAAAGCGTAGGCAGCTCCTCCACCTTGACGCCGGCTAGTCGCCCCTGCTCGCTGCGACATAGCTCTTCGGGTAAAATATCCCGAATATCGGAGGAGTCTTCGATTGATACGCCGAGGGGTAGCTTCGACGAGGGCGACGATAGTTGGCTCACCAAGGACGATGGGGCGGAGCCACAGTGGGAAATGATTAATCCTCAAGGCCGCTCGGCGCAGAGTACGCCAGAGACACCGATGAGTGAAGGTATGCCTTTGTACCGATCCTGGGGATCGGTCGGATAAAATGAAAGATAGTACGACTAACGGATTATTGTGACAGAGGATATTGAATACGCCGCGCAAATTAGCATAGCTCGTCAAATATCCGTCTCACAACGCCAGTTGCTATTGCCGATTGTCCCCAGGTCACAGCGTCTCGTTAGTCGTGCACCACTGCGTAAACCGCCAAAGCCGCCGCTGGCTGGGAACATCATGCCTAGATCTTCCAGCGCTATTACAACACACCCCTCCCCTCCCCCAGCCGCACCACCAACAACAGCGAAAGTTGGCGGCACACGCTAGTTGCGTGCCGTGTGCGGATGGTATGAGTGAGGGTTTAGGGGGGGTTGAATAAACCTGTTTGCTTCTTTGGGTAGGCTACGGATTGGTCCCTTCAATGGAGTGACATTCGGGGTCCTGGTGGTTTATCCATTGATGCTCGAACGACCTGCCGGGTGGGGCGTTTGTCTATGGAGTATGGAGTTTTTTCTTTTTCAAATACCTTCGTTTTTAGTTGTTTACTTTCTATCAATATTCATCCACTTTTTCATTTTCAGCACCTCGCATTTTCATATCATAACGTCATTGATGACTTGGAAGGAGTGGATGGTGAAAAGAACAAGAGGGAGATATATGTTCGTCGTGTGGGAATTGGTGCTACTTTGCGGGGATCATAGGTAGAATAAGACTTTTATATGTTTCACCTAAACCATTTCTATGAGCCTAACTTATGTCATGGTCTAACATTTTCAACCGCATTAATCAAGCCAGCTCACCACCCACCCAGCCTCACCCATCCCCACCCTCCTTCTCAATCCAAGTCCCAGGTACAACTTGTTTGGTCTGCAAGTGAACCCCAGTCCTCTGCATAAGCCCCAAATACCCATCAGACATCACAACCAACGTAGCATCAAGACCCTCCAGCACGCACCCCTCAGGCAACCCAAGTGAGAACTTGACACTTGACTTCCCCCCTCCGGCTCCGCCGCGAGTCGGCCATCCAACTCTCTTGAGAGCATGCAATTCATCCTTCCGAAAATCACCTAGTAGCGCAAACCACCCTTCCGTCTGCGGCTTTGGAAATTTCGGGGCGTAGATGCGGGAGTCTCGGGATTGGGGGGCGTTCTGCCGGGTCAGGGTGGCGGAAAGGGTGGAGGTGGTAGCGGTGGTAGCGGTGGTGACAGAAATGGAGATTTGTGGGATTGAAGAAGTTGCGAGAAGGAACTATTGCTATCGATTAGTAACCTATTATATCTATGGAAGCATGGTGGAGAGGGAGAAGTGAAGTACATTACGACGGCCCACCCCTGCCTGCGGGATTCCTGCCAGGTCAGCAAGTTTGCGAAGGTCTTTGGCTGGCAGTTGCGATAGGCTTGCCAAATCCCTGGGGAGTAGCGGTGCGACGGTGTCGTTTTCGCGAAGTGACTTTTCGGTGCCGGGTTCTATGCCTGGGAGGAATGACAGGGCGCCATCGCCTGGCCAACGGGCTTGTTTTATGCTTTGCATTAGGGTTATCATGGTGCTTGTGGTTGAGAGGTAGCCAAGTTCGGCAAGGACGTCGATGGAAGCCTGTTCAAGATTAGTCATGGAGATAAACGGCTTTGAGGGAGGAGTGGGGGGGCACTTGGAGGATACGGATGGACTGGTCAAGAACCTGGCTGGAGTGTTAGTTCATGAACAGTAGATTAGGAGACGAAGAGGGAATACGGAGTTTTGGTCAGTAATGTAATCTGATATCGGAAGTTCTATACGTGAAATGAAGGCCTGAACCAAGAGGAAGGCTTTAATGTGAGGGTCCCACATAGGGAGTCCGAGTTTCTCTGCCTTGAAGGGGAGGGCTTTTGAGAGCTCTACATTAATCAAATCCTGGGGGATATTAGTATGTTTTCGGCCAGCCTTATGAAGAGAAAGAAATGAATACCTCATTATGTCTAACCGGAAGTTCTGTAAAAAAAAAATTTGTTCAGCATTTTAGTTCAATAATAAATCACGAGGAAATTTTAGGCAACGAACCATCGTATTCAGTAGCGGTGCACACCCACCCTAGGCAATCCTCGAGTGTGGCTTGCCGCTTTGCGTGGCGGACGAGATTTCTAATAGTTTTGTGGGACTAAATGGATGGAGGATTAGCATCATTTCTCAAAAAGGAGTTCCGGAAAACCTACAAGATAGTAATAACTTGCGATCTTCCCCAGCGGGGTTGGCTCGAGATCTCCATTTGGATATGCTATTACGCATCCAGATTTACTCAACTCTATCATGGAATTGTCGACCATTTCCACCAAGTAACGATTTGCCTCCTCCATGGCTGATAAGGAGTCCTGCTCCTCCAGAGGGATTTCAAGCCCGTAGTACGTTGGGTTCTTATGTAGTCTTCTGAAGAAAAAAGTCCACGTGAGGTAATCTAGGGCGTCTTGTTTTTTCGAAATTGTTCCTGAGGATACTTCGGCTCCGAGGTGGTCACCAACTACCTTGTGTAGTGAGGACTCTACTGGAAAGCCCGTATGGAGGAAGTACTTGTAGAACGATTTTTTGGCATCTTGTGTGAATATTCGGGCAATTCCAGCTAGATAACAAAGCTCAGTCACTCGTTTATATTAGTGGAGGGCTATACTCACAAGTGTCAAACTGTGGACGCCCCGCTCTCCCCAGCATTTGAAGAACATCAGTCAAATCCATGTCCTTATATCCTTCAGTTTTGGCGTCAAAAAATTGTGTCCCTTTGACGATAACTAGGTGAGCGGGGAGGTTGACCTAACTACGTTAGTATTAGAGATCTCCCAACAATCTTCCAAGGGAATCTCGTTACCCCCCAGGCAAGTGTGCTTGTGGCGACTAGAACTTGTATTCTATTATAGGTGAATAACTCTTCGACGAGTTGCCTATCACTCTCAACCAGCCCAGCATGATGGAGCCCAATACCAAACTGTAATGCTTCCCTTAGACTTTGATCTTTCACCTGTGATAAAAGGCCTTGTAGATCCTCTTCCGAGATGTGCAAAAACTGCCTTGGATTGTCCTCAAGGCCACAGAATGCGATTATGTCTTTAGCTGTAAGTCGGGTCTGCCTGCGTGATGCCACAAATATTATAACTGGCTTTCTCGGTGAGTGGGTCTTGATTGCAAGAAAGGCTGGCCTATTCATTGACTGCATCAGGGGGCAAAAGCCACGCTGTTCCGGGAAGCCGTCTATATAAATTTCTAGAGGCACTGGGCGAACCTGGTGTAGGTTAGTAGAGAAAGTAATTTTTGGGAGGGCTACCAACGGAGTGTCTGAAGTTATAGAGGCCATCTTTGACCCCAAGCCAATTTGCAAGGTCGGAAGCGTTGGCACAGGCAGTTGACATCCCCATTATACGGACTGGGCGATCCGTCTGCGAGGCAATGTAATTCATTCTCGAAACAATAATCTCGAGAATTGGGCCTGAAAATAGTCAACAAGGTAACAAAAAAAGCTTCGCATATTTACACACCTCGATCACCGCCTAAAAGATGTATTTCATCAATAATTACAAGGGATACCTGCCGGACATAGTTTCTTGTTTGCCAGCTCCTAGATATACCATCCCATTTTTCAGGAGTTGTGATGATTATATCAGCATCCTGAATGGTTCTCGTGTCTGGCGTATTGTCCCCGGTGAGTTCCACAAGTTTCAATCTCATGGGAGCTGTCAACCTTGCGTTCCAATCTTTAACACGCTCGCGGACAAGTGCTTTCATTGGTGCTATGTAGACCACTTTTGAGCCAGGGTTTTCACGGAATGCCCACCTGACAGCGTTAGCAATTCCGATATATATTCCTTTTGGTGCTCATTGAGTAACTCACCACATCGCTAGCTCACAAGCAATAGTCTTGCCGCTGCCAGTGGGAGAACCAAGTAATACGTTCGAAGAGGTGTGGTAGAGGCAATGAAATATTTGGGTCTGCATTGGGTTGAAATATTGAAATTTCTTGCCGTATATTGTTTCTAGGCGTTCATCCTTCAAAGCAGTAATAGGTAATGGCTGAAGGTTGAGTAGTGGTGTATATATTGCTTCGGTATCAGGCCTGATAAGATGCTGAAAAGATATTGGGGTTACCGTTTCGGCACCTAACCAACGGTCTGAAACCACCCTAATATATATTTGAGGTGGCAGCGGGTCCGACAATGGAATAGTAAAATTTAGCTCATGGTCATCATGTAACTTCCTGCGGTTGAGAATAAAGAATTCAGAGTGATATATTTCAAATGTCTCGGAATTTTCAGCCCAAATCCAATAGCTCTCCGAGCTTCCGTGTATCTTATCATCCCATCGAAAATCTGGAGTAATATAAAGATGTATCCGTAGAACGTCGCGATTCAATGGAGCTATTTCAGTGTCTACACTAAGAGTAGGAAAGATAGCTAGTAGCGAAGATATTTGATGTCCCATATTTTGGTTATGGACAAGATCACCAATCTGCGTACTCGTTAGATGACCTCCTTGAATATTATTTCAATGGGCCTTTAGCTTGCCTCTGCCGGATCCATATCTCGAAGACCCTCAATTGAACCTGTTGATTCAAGTTCTTCTAGCTTTTGAACAATATGAGATGGGAGTCTGAACTGTGCGAGTGGGTGCTGATATGACCATATCCTGTAGATCTTGTATTAGTAGGTGAATTCGTTTGGTTGTGGGGTACGTATTATCGATTTGAACCCACCTCTTCTCGATCGATTTACAAATGGAGAGAAGAACTTGGCACAAATTGCCCCAGCGTCGGTTGAGCGCAATGTGAAAGAGTGCACGACAGATCCTGGCCGAGTTTTGAGCAACATATGCGGAATCGGATACTAAAGCGAAGTCATCTAGATTGGCTTTGGAGATGTAAGACTAAGCGAGCTAAAGGTTAAAATGATGGCTACAAGTTCTGGGAGTAAGCTGAGTACCTGCAGCAGGATATTGACTTTGGCATGCGGGCTGTCTTTGGCACCGCCAACCTGGCAGGGGCACACAGTTTTACGGAGGTCTTCTAGTTCTTGACTTTCTGTATCCCTCGACTGTATGTTGTCAAATTCTCCACTAAGGCTGAGCATGGTCAGTATATCAGCTTCTGTAGCCTGGGATTTCATCATGTTATTGAATATCTCAACACTATTGTTCAAGATATAGAAGTCGCTTGCAATTCGCCCAATGTTCTTCGGAGCTAAACTCTGTGTTTTCTCGTCAAAAATAATCATCTGCGTTTGCTGGAGGCGCCGGGCTGCTTTGACGATCAATTGCTTTCGCTGAGAGTAGAGGTGAGGATCGTCTGATAGCTCCTCCCACCCAATTCCATATATTAAGGGGTTTTTCTTCCACCGGACGAACATGTACGAGTAGCCCAGCCATTGAATGCCTTCTTCAATTGAAGTGACGGTGCCCAATGCAATCTCTGCATTTAGGTTGTCTACAATCCTTTCTGTAAATCTTGATTCGATAGGATGCTGTTGGGTAACAGCAGAGAGATAATGAGCTAGTTTATCATGCGAGGTGCAAATGAAACCAATTCCGTACTGTCGGAATTGAGGTCTTCCCGCTCTCCCAAATATTTGAAGAACATCGAGGATACCAAGATCCATGAACTGGCCCTTCTGTGCATTATAGACCTGGGTGCCCTTTATTACGACAGCTGCCGCAGGCAGATTAACACCCCACGCAAGGGTTGCAGTGCAGCAGAGAACCTTAATCAAGCCATCCCCAAATATCTTCTCCATGAGGTTCCTGTCTGATCTTGGCATCCCGGCATGATGGATACCGAATCCCTTCTTAAAAAGCTCCCGCAATTCTCTTCCTTTGGATCGTGCAAGCTCTTTACATGCTTGATTATATTGATCATGTCCGGTATTGTCAAAGAGCTCAAGGCACATCTCATCCACTGCCATCTGGTAGAAAAGTCTAGCAGTTTTCAATGTATCTTTACGAGAGTGAACGAATACCATGACTTGGTGATTGCGTTGAAGCATTTCTTTTACTTTCTCAAAAGAAGTCTTATCAAGGTTCTCGTTAGAAAGCTTTGTTCCAGGTTTTCCCTTTACACCCAGGAAGTGTTGTTCCAGGGGAACTGGGCGAAATGAGGCGTCAAAATAAAACAGTCCTTGGGAAAGGTTTACTTTCAGAAACAATGCGACATCAACAAAGTTGGGAAGTGTGGCTGATAGCCCAACAATCCGGATCATTGATTGGGTTGATTCAACTTGGCGCTGGGTCCTTGCAACCAGACTCTCAATCACGGCCCCACGCTCATCATGGAGCATGTGGACCTCGTCAATGATGAGTAATCGGACCTTTTGAACCAATTCAGTATCCCCTGTTGACTTCCGAGTGACGACATCCCATTTTTCTGGTGTAGTGACAATAATTTGTGTGCGAACGATTTCTGCTTTTGTCAAATGCATATCGCCTTGGCTAAAGTTTAGAACCAGTGATGATGAAAAATGGATTTAGCTGTTCACCTGTCAATTCACGAACTTCGATGTCTAGCCAACGAAGCCGTTTGCCTAATTTCTCCACTATCTCAGCAGCGAGGGCCTTCATAGGAGCAACATAAACGATCTTGAATTGGTCCTTATCGCAGTATATCGGAGCGTCGCCCGAAGTGACCCCTGGTGAGGGGGTACAATCCATACTAATGGTATGCAAGATAGTAAGTAGAGCAGCGTCGGTTTTGCCCTAAAACCGATAAGAAATATTAGCTGACGTCCAACATAAAAGAGCGCAACATTAACCCACAGCTCCTGTAGGTGCACATATCAACATGTTCTCATTCGTTTGATAAGCAACGGGGTAGACAAGGGACTGCATCCGGTTTAAGGACTTGTAGTTACGGAATGTATTACGACACAAGATGTCCATATCCTCTATTTGAATGAGCTTCTCCCCGGCACGAACTGTGCCGACCTTTGTTGCTGGTATCGTAATTTCTTCGTACTCCTGGGTGGTATGTTAAATTTTGAGATTTGAAGTAGTGGGGAAGCTAAATGGATACCTTGTGATCAACGGTTTGAGATCCCACGGGCAATGAATACTTCTTGCCCCAGGAACTTAAGGTGTTGCCTGCATCATGAGCACGATACACATGAGGATAGCTTTCCACGGGCTGAGAAAGCTTAGGGCCCAAAGGGAGAGACTTATGCTCTAGTTCTGATTGCCTGAGTGCCTGGTTACGCTCCTCGCGTGTGAGGAGTCGAAGAGCAGAGTCTGGCGCGGATGGGGGCCTATGGGAAGGAGATGGAAGACCGAGAGGGGCAAGCTCCGTGCGGTGAACCATCAGGTCCATGACAAATTCGAGTTCGTCTAGGCCCAAAAGGTCAACCAGGCGAGATTGCAATTCTTGGTCTGGTGAGGAACAGAGCCGAGGGAGAAACATTAGCCCTCAAAAGAGGAAAAGGGAGTTAAGGATTAAAGACCATCATCAATGGAGCCAAGCAAACCGAGAAGGCGTTCTCCCAAGTCAAGTGCCGTCACCCCAGAGCGCCGGAACATGGGGATGGCATTGCACTTTGCTAAAAGCCAGGAATGATCGTAGTTCGGAGAATGTACCGCATCGCCGGTTGATAGAGAAGATGGAGCACTATCCCTCGAAAGTTCACCGAAAAGGTCGTCGGCAATGCGAAAAGATTCAACTTGCTCCTCTTGGGGCGGTAAATCTAGACCATATTCGGTAGACGAAGGGAGGTGGGACCCAGGGAAAGCCAATAGATGCGCCAGGGCGTCATCCATCCGAGAGAGATGTCGAAGCCATTGGAAGGCGGGAGACGGTAGCGCAGACATGGCGAGCGTCGAGGAGAGTAAATATGTTGTGTGATAGGTGAGGGCAAGGTGCTGATATCGATAAGAATAGGTGTGGTGGGTGGAAGTTACTTAGATTAAGTATGATATGTGGTACAAAGAGGGAGGACAGATGACAAAGACTCTGGTGTCGTACAAGATTAGGCCTAGTACTGTACATTCACCAGATGACAAACCATTTTAAAGTCCCGTCTTGGCAATCATGGCTTGTCATTCGCCCAATCTGGCCCCGGTCATTGGCACACATTGTTGGAGTGTGGGGGTATAGTATGATACCAGAACCGGGCTAGCAGTGGGGAGTTCTAAATCCTTGGACGATGAGCTAGTGTAGTAGTGCTCGGCGGTCTGTGGGGCTCCGAATACCGACAAGCCATATGGGTCACTCGAGGTATAAAGTAAGGTACAGTACTTCACGTGCTGCGGTCAGTAAAGGAATCCTTCAATTCAACTTCACTCCTGCTTGTCGATACCTGTCCCAGAATTTCAACAGGTTATGTGCCCTTTGTCACCTGGACACTGTTAATATCATCATCACTCTTCCTCTTCACATATCGCATTTTATTTACCCTCTGAGTGCACTGTTCCCCCACTGCCCATAGGCACGGAAACATTGAATCAACAACAATATAGAGTTTATCAAAATCCGATATTACATGAAAGCCGCTTTCACCAATCCGCCAGCTCTACCAACAATGTCACTTTCGCTGCTCAGCTGCGGGCTGCCCAAGCGGACAACAAGCAATTACAGTTGCTGGGAAGTTAACATCACCATCCTCCTGACAGCGCCCTAGGCTACATTAGCAGAAAATATCCTGTCTCACATATGTGATACTATAGTTCATCTGCCAGCTATCGTGTTCACAAGCGTCAACACACTAGTGGCACAGCGAGTGCGAGTACTATGCCTGGAGGTCCTGATGAATATCAAAAAAATACGCCCTATCTTCACAGAATCTAGTACGGGGTTGCGGGAGGAGATTTCCGACCCGTACCGACATCACAGTAAACTAGCTGTGATGCTTTATGTTGGGCGATATGAAAGTTTTTCGACTACTTCGTTCGAAACGTTTGACACACTTGCCCATTCCGGGGGCACCCGTGGGTCTTGGCACGATCTGGTCATAGGAAACGCCAAAATTCCCGGGCACTTTTGGAATAGGCAGATACGAGTACCGATTCTGCCGCACGCACTCTATGTTTTTTTTCAAGATAGTGCGAGACTTGTGCTGTAGTACAACAGGATCGCACTTAAAGGAGTATGGCATATCCTGCTATCAATGCGGTATCTTAGGCAGAAGCGGGGTGTTGTTGGCACAAATTTGGGGAGATTGGTTGGATGGTGCTGAGATATTCACGGGGTTTCACAAATGGCCCCGCTTTCTTGAGCCCCCAAGAATTCTAACAGTCGGGCGACTTCATCATCCATCCATCATCTACAATATTTTAAGAACAGAAAATGTCGCAACAATTTAGTCACAATATCAACTCTTTGAACACGACTATTACGAATAACTTTACTATTACCGATGACCGATCTAATATCCTTGCCTGGCTATCCCCTCTGGAGCCCAGGTTACGGCACCAAGACATTCAAGGCCGCCGAGTCGAAGATGTAGGGGAATGGCTTTTACAAACCGTGGAATTTAGAAGCTGGTATGCCGGTAGTGAAGGAGGTGAATCTGATAGCGCAGTTCTGTTTTGCTATGGAGATCCGGGGGTTGGCAAAACTTATATTAGGTAACTAGATAAACCTCAGGGAATAGAAGGAAAAGGGAAATCACTGACAAGTCGCGATGCTAGCTCATTGTTGATAGACAGGTTGTGCGATCAGGCTGGAGACCAAAATGCCACCGTTGTATGTTTTTATTTTGACTTCGCCGCCCAAGGGGAGCAGTCCCCTACAAGCATGCTGGGAGCTCTGTTGAAACAGCTGATTTGCGGACTGGAGGAGATCCCGGAGGAGATATCACGGGCATACCAAGCCCAAAAAAATGCCATTGGTGGGCGGGCACCGCAACCTTCTGATATTGTGAAGATGCTGCAGGCCACCTCTTCCAAAAAGCGCACATTCATATGCATCGACGCTCTAGATGAATGCGTGGAAGGATATCGAGCCAAGCCTCCCGACTTGCTGAACCAAACTCTCCAGAATTCTCCAGGCACTCGAATATTCGTGACTGGAAGACCGCACATTCGACCTGAGATCGGAAGGCGTCTTGCTGGAAGAGTAAAGAGTGTATCCCTAAGTACCAAGAGAGGTGATATTATTAGATATCTTCATACCAGGATGGGTGGGGACACAATCCCAGATGCGATGGACAGTAGTCTGGAGGCAGATATCCTGAAGAAAATTCCTGAGGATATTTCCGAAATGTACGTAGATGCAATCGCGCTGGGGAAGCTACCTCAGGTCATCCACTAATAAATGTCTAGATTCTTGCTAGTCTCGTTAAATACCGACGCGATCCTGCAAGAAACCACAATCCATCGCAGGCGACAAAAACTCAGCGCAATGACCAATGGCCTGGGGTTGGAGGGTGTTTATGGTGCAACGCTGGATCGGATAAAGGGGCAGGGTGGGGAAAAATCGAGGCTCGGTATGGCCGCCTTGATGTGGATCTCTCACTCGGTCCGGCCCTTGGGAGCCGATGAACTGTGCCACGCCCTGGCAGTGTAAATAGGGTCGCCGAATCTTAATACCGACAATGTTCCTTCAATAGGGACATTACTAACCTGTTGTCAAGGGCTTGTTGCCGTAGACAACGAGGCTTCCACGGTTCGATTAGTTCACTTTACCCTGCAAGAGTACCTCCGGGCTCATCCCGAGCTTTTTAGCACAGCTCACTCGATGATGGCAGAAACTTGCTTAAGTTATTTGAATTCCCGGCAAGTCAAGGCTCTTTCGACTAGTCCCTCTCCCGAACTCCAAGGCACGCCCCTCTGGAATATTCTTCCCTATATTGGGGAATCCACGCAAAAAGGGACCTCTCAGCTTGCACGAAATTGCTTGCGCTAAAGCTATTTGATGACTATAATAACCACATATCCACTAAGATTCTCTTGAAGGCACAGAAATGGTGTTCGCATAGGGTTGATTTCGATAAGCTTTCCCTGTTTAGTGGTTTACACTGTGCATCCATCTTTGGGATTGTTGAGATTATGGCTGATTTGGTAGAGGTGGAAGGCTGTGGTATCAACCAAAAAGACTGTGTAGGTAATACACCTCTTGTTTGGGCTGCTTGGAATGGGCACGAGGGAGTGGTGAAAATACTACTCGGACGAGACGATGTCAACCCCGACAAGCCGGACGGATTAGGTCGAACACCACTCTTGCGTGCTGCTGAGAACGGACACGAAGAAGTGGTGAAAATTCTGCTCGGACGAGGCATCATTAGCTCTGACAAGCCCGACAAATTAGGCCGAACACCGCTCTTTTGCGCTGCTGAGAATGGGCAAGAGAGAGTGGTGAAAACACTACTCGGACGAGACGACGTCAACCCCGACAGGCCGGATAAATTAGGCCGAACACCACTCCTTTGTGCTGCTGAGAATGGGCACGAGAGAGTGGTGAAAACACTACTCGGACGAGACGACGTCAACCCCGACAGGCCAGACAAAGCAGGCCAAACACCACTCCGGTCGGCTCTTGCGAAGGGCCATGCGGGGGTGATAGCGCTATTATAGCCCCTAGCATCTGCCGCCCCCGACACTGCCTGAAGCCCAGGGTGCATCGCCCTCCTTATCACCTTCGAATGCGGACAACCTATTCCCCATTTCCACAAAGATTGCAAGAGTTCTATCAACATGTCTGTCGCCGCCATTTACCCCCCCCTCCCCTCTCTCATCTCCGCCTAGCCCCCTCTCGCAGATCAAAACGCCTTCTTATGGCGATTGCCCTCTTTCCTTCCCTTCTGGAGTCAGCCTGCCACGGTGACTCGGCTTGGATGCTTTTCTTTTGGTCGAAGGAAATCCTATGCAATGGGAATGCAGATATCTAACTTATCACGTACCCGTACACATCCCGTATGCGTTTTCCTATGTTTTCCAGCCGGATTTGTCAGTTTTTTTTATAGCCTAGAGTTTGGCTTTGGTGCAGAGGACTGTTTCCTCCGTAGTGAGATGAGTTGGTGCGGCCCGGATTTCCATCATAATAATATTATTTACTTTTACTGTTGTTTTCTGGTAGTAAACCCCAAACTGCACATCTATTATTCCCCTTTATCTTTGCCACAGTCTCTCTTTTTTCCCCTTTCATCCCATCCAAAATATACCCATAGACTGAGGGTCATTTAGATTTATAGGAGGGCTAATGTGAAGCGCAGGTGCCTCCGCCACCGGTAAAAAAGCGACGTAAAAGCTAACCGTTAACTACTCGAGTATCTCGCACTTATAAAACTTAATGTCTGGTAAAATAGGAGGGGGGTCAACGAACAGGCCAAACAAAATAACTATTTGCCAAGACACTCTTCAGTGTACGAGTACTAGGGTACTCGTATACTCGAGTATATTGTTCGTTGAGCCCCCGTGTTCGTTGACCCCCCTACTAGTCTAATGGTGTCTTTCGCCATAGGAGCAGGTTTTGCCCATTATAACGGGCGGATTTCAGACCGCTAGCGGGTAGATTAGAGGACCGGGGGGGGTGCTTTGGTAGCGTGTGATAAGGACTGTGTGCAGGAGGACGCTACAGAATAGAATAAGTTTATGCCACTTTTTGGTGACTTGGTGTAATAGACTACCCGAGTATTATACTGCACGCTAACGTATTCCACGCCATAGCGAGCCCCCGGCATAGCGAGCCATCCATACTAATCAGGGAAGGTCATATGCAGGGATGATGTGTATGCATAATTAGCCTCTTCAGTTAGAGAATGGGGGCCAAACCATACTACCGATAGCAAGTAAGGAATTCTATACATTAAAGGCAAAGAAAATTTAATACCTCCAATAAATACATCATGATCTTAATAGAAAAACACTCTATCATCATCATTGTCAATATCAGAGTCTCCTGAGAGTATTTCCTTTTTACTTCCAACCAGGTCGGAATTGTGATTCTGCTCATCTATTTTCTCTCCATATCCTATATCAATTTGCTGAAGTTGAAACTGGCCAGCATCAAGCTTATAACATATTACATTAATACATGATTTATACTCAAATCTTGAATCTCTGTCTCCCAGCTCTCCACACTTTTCTTAATCCGTGAAGTTGGAATATTTCGCTTACTCGCCAACTTTTGCTTTGCTTCCATAATTCGTACTGCTAAGAGACTATTCTTTTTTTCCAAGCCATCCACCTGTTTCTGAATAAGTTTTCTCTCAACAATCAGGAGCTACTTCTTCTGAACCTGTAGATCGGCTATAGTAGCAAATACTTGACCATGATCTGGAATTTGTTTCTGACTAAGAGAGCCTTCTTCCTGCTTTTTTCTCTTCCTTCCGTCCTCCACGTGCTGTTCCTGTTGTATCCTAAAGTACTAGGACAAAAGGGATCGTCCGATCAGTGGTTACCAAGCAACACCTCAAAAAACCCCACCCCCTGAATCAACCACTCCTCAACAACCATGCCTTCACAAAAGACAGGTTACCTCACAGACTTTGAGAAAGGGCAAATTGTTGCCCTAAGGGAGAAAAATATTGCATTTTCTGAGATTGGACAGCTTTTACATCGCTCCCAGAGCACAGTTAAAAGTTTTTACAAACGGTATCAAAAGAGGGGTGATGGAAAAAACCTCCCATTTACTGGAA
>JACCEG010000226.1:223361-255184 GCA_014065205.1 Tuber brumale
GTATACAAAGTATTGATTTTTTTTCTTTACAATTTCACATAGGAGTTTTGTTATATTTAATGGATGTCTATTCAAATTTTCAGTTCATTTTAAGTAGTTGTTGTTACATAGATAGTAAATTTATAGTGGTTGTGAGGTTGCCGTTGCTGTGCCGGACGATCCCTTTTGTCCCCGTACTTTACTAAGAAGGAAGTTGCGGGTAAGGGAAAATTGGGTGGCATGTAGGATTTTGGTGATGCAGTTTTTTTGCAAGCAGCTTAAAGGAGAGGAGTAGGTTATCGAAGCTAATATTTTCTCTCGTAAAGACTTAAGAGAATAGGAAGTGGTTGGCGTCAGAGGTAGAGATTGAAGGATATCTCTTTCGGGAATACTGGGTCTGCTTGAGAAGGGGTTCTCTCGATTGGAAGATGAACGTAGATTGGGTGAGTTTAGAATCAGAGTGCAGGGGGCTGAACTGCTTGGTGAGTTGGAAATTAATTGCATTAGAGTTGACAAGAATAGGGTAGAAGTGGAAGAAAAGGGTAATGTGTTTGAAGAATTGTTTGATAAGAGCTATTGAACTTGAATAACTTACAAATCTGAGACAGAATGAGAGAAATATTCAGAATGATTCTCAGCAGGTTCAAAGTGGTGAGTTGGATCATAGGTTGGTATTTTTCTCAAAACCTTGGAGCGGTCAAGAGGCCAAATACCTGTATATGGGAAAGCTGATTTGATTGTAGATTCTGTAAATGCTATTGTATGAGCTTTGGCCAAAAATGGCCAAAATGTTTCCTTTGTGATCCTAAATCTCCCATACCGAAACTCACGCTCTAGGATCTGGGAGTAGTAGTTTTTATAAGGACTGAAAACTGCTACATTGAGTAGTTGTAATATGTTTGTTGAATGAGGGGGAAGGCAGAAGGCAATTATTTTCTGCTCAATACAATATTGTAAAAATTTCAAAGAAATATGAGATTCATGTCTGTTGAATATAATCATCCTCTATTCCCCTTCTGCTGTTTACTGCCAAAGGGCTTTCTGGCCCAAAATGATTTTTCAAATATCTTAATCCCTTTGTATTATCAGTCTACCCATTTGGAGAGTGGCTAATAATAACATTTGGTAGAGCATTCTTGTCAATCCAAGCTACCTTTGTAGAATGTGCCTTGTAAATTAACATTAGACTAAGACTTGTCTCATTGGTACACATTCCTTCTAAAACTATAACCATTTCTCGTGTTCCATGTAATAGTATATATTATTAGTTATACATTTGGTTTTTTTATCTTATTATCCTCTTAATAGAAGTAAACTACTAAAGATAAACAATATACCAAATGAGTAGATTGCACCATTTTCTCGTAAAAGTCTGATATCAATAACCACTTTCTCAGAGTGTGAGTAACCCAACATGAAGCCAATTTCATCAAAATTATAGATGTTTTTAACCTCAATGGCATACTCATGTATAAGACTGACTAACTAAATAGTATATATATTAGTAAAATATATAGTTAACAGTTACAAGTAAAGTATATACTATGGAACTTACAGTATCAAAGTACATTAGTAGTACCAAAGGGTTACAGAGTTTAAGTGCATGGCCGTGCTCAATCTGCTTGCTGAACTTGGAACTAAGTTCTGGGTGCCTTTGAATGAACTCAGACGCCTAGTTTTCATCCAACCGTGATGTTTCACTTATGATTCCAGATTCCCACTCTTGCAGGAGACAGAGTGCCATTTCAGAAATAAAGGACACCCGGGGTGGCTGTAACCAAGAACTCAGAATACAGCAATTTGCCACTATAGCTGCTTCCTCATCACTTGTAAGCTTTAGCCTTGATTCAGCAGCTTTCTTTACAGTTTTCTGGCCTTTAATCCTACACTTGAGAGTCAGGTAAGGTATTTCGCATACCTCATCTATGTGGCAGATACTGGCTGGTGCACTCATATTTCATCCACCGTGGTACCAAACAACAGCAAAAAGCATTCGGCATTCCAGAGAAAGTTCTTGTAAAGACATTTTATTTCATATGATTGATCAAAATATGGTAAACTGGGAGATTCCTGATGATGTTTGCTAAATCACAAGTGTTCTATCTCATTACATTATCAATGCTTCACTACAACTTAATTATGGAAAAAGCAAACTCCCAAGATCTGGATTGCTGCCAATCGATTTGAACAGCCAACTATAGTTCAGATAACATGTAGGCCAAGCATCATGGCTCGCTTTGCCGGGGGCTCACTATGGCGTGGAATACGTTACACCATCGGATAAGCCGAGCGATGTATCTCGGGTCTAAGGCCCGGCTTGTCTCAAACTTGCTTGTGCCAAACACTACCGGTATACGAGATGCAAAGGTGACTAGCTGGTTGTCTCTATCTATGATAAACCGCCGTGAAAGCGTCTACTCCAAACGGAAGAGGGAACCTACCCCAGGATTATTTGAACGCGAAAGGAATAGCCCAAACTAGAACCTTATCTCCAATCCTCTTGAGCCCCCGAGAAAATTTACTATACTGTATATAGCCTTTCTACCAACCAATTTGAGCAATAGAGATTGAACTCAGTGAGAAAGTAATGTAAGACTTCTCCTTTAGAGATTAATTATAACCACTGCCCTACACAACCACAATTACCCAAACCGGGAAATAACACAAATGAAGACAAGTGTGTAAATTACTTACTTAGTTTCCACTCCTCCTGGCAAAGAAGGCGTTTTTCGGGAAGGCCATTTGAGAAAGCCATGGGATATAAGCTCTCCCTCCACTGGAATCCAAGGATCAAGGAACCACTGAGGGCAAGGTCTACAGCAGGAGGCCAAGACATACCTGCCCTCAAGGTGTCAAGTGGTAGCCCAGATCCCGATTGCTACCTTCTTGCCCTACCATCTTTGGCAGTGGGGGGTATGATATATAATATAGGTTATAACACAGATATCTTTCACACTTGGCCATCCAGATTTCCATCCACTATCACAGTATAGTAACTATGACATATTCTGAACTACAATAGCCCTAACACTGAAAAAGCTTGAGATGAAACAGTGACTTGACCAAGTACTATAGTGGCCAGATGAAGTGCCTATAGAAACAGCTAGTACCACAGCAGAACTCTTTAATGTCAAAGCCTTATCAAGTTAAATACATCAACTATGTAAGCGCAATCAAGTACAAAACTTATAAGGAGCATTCAATAAGCATGGAGGCAATAATTTCATCTTGACTGAGGCCAAGAGTTTGCTATTCACCATTACTGTTATGACCAGTGGGAGGCTGATATTGGTGCCACTCCATCAATAATCCATGCTGCCATTTGCCACCTTTGTGAAGCAGAGAAGATGAATACACTATCATGAGTTTGGTTTCAGCAATGGGAGATGCTGATTTTGTTGGCTTTGATTAAGACCAGACCACCTCTTCAGAGATACTAATAGGTAGTTAATAACCTATATTATGTACATTGATGGAACCTATTAAAAAATCTTACAAAAACTTAAAAAAAAAAAGGGTTGTGTTATGTCACACTTGCTTTTACGTTGCACTTGGTTTTCCCGACCATGAGCGAAGCGAAATATCAGGGGAACCGGCTATTAGGCGGGCCGGTCTATGATAACCAAAAGTGCTCCCGCACCCTATGGAGAGGAGGTAGGGTTCGGGATCGAGGGAGTATTTAAGGATAGGGCTAAAAACCGGTCCTCTAGTATCATATATTGGGTAGATGGCGGAGTCATGTGTTATCACTCGAGAGGGGTGGGGTTTGCTTGTTGGATGTGACTTCAATGTGATGGCGCACTTCGGTCATGCCTCTTGGGACATCAGGATTGAGATATTGGCAAGGGTCATGTTGATGTATGTAGACATAACCGGTTACTATAAGAAGGGCAGCTTTTGGGTAAGCTGATGATAGAGAGAACAAGCAAATCAGAACTTCCTTTTCATTCCTCCAAAATCGACGTCTCATATATTCTTCACATTCGTATCAACTCTCCCTCACACCCCAATTTATTCATTGCTATTTCCGACATTGGTTGTGGAACGTATGTACGCCCGTGGCGCATGATACTCAAAGTTATGATACCGAAAAAACACTAACGAAAAAAGGAGGGGCCAGGATAGAGGGAAGAAAGGTATCCGATCATTCATGACTCTAGATGGACCGTGCATACAATAATGTTATTATAAGAAAGATATACGATGGATTCGGAATTTTCATGCCACATCCTATAAGACAGATTTCTCCCCAATATTCACCTCAAACATTCCCACCCTCACCCCCCCCTTTAAGCGCAGCATCAATCACCTGCTTAAACGCCTGGACAAAATCCCACACCTCTTCAAAGGTATTATAAAGAGGCAATGGCGCAACTCTGATAACATCCGGTTTCCTTTCATCGACAATAATCCCGCGCTCCTGTAGTCTATCAAATACCTGCATCATAAGTCCCCCTCTAAAAAGTAGTGACAATTGTGCCCCACGTGCTGCTGGATTCTGTGGGGTGATAATTTCGAAAGGCTTCGGGTCGTAGGATTCGAACTGGGAATGGAGGAGGTGGTCGAGGTAGCCGGTCATATGGACGGATTTTGTCCTTATAGCGGCCATTGTGGCATCTGAGTAGAGCGATAGGGAAGAGAGGAGGGCAGTTAGGTCGAGGATCGAGGGATTGGACATTTGGTAGCCTGCTGCACCGGACATGGGGCGGAAAACTAGTTGGTCATCAACAATAACTCTCAATGGTAGAGGGAGAATAATGAACCATTATCCATTGTGAACCGTGAAGCCTTGTCATGGCCCCACCAACCGGCAAGTCGGTGCCTTTCGGGCGACGCATGTTTCTCGTGAACAAAGATTCCGGCAATACCACCGGGCCCGCTCGAGAGGTATTTGTAGGTGCACCATGCAGCCTATAATTATTAGAGCGGGGGGAAACGGACGCCACTTCGCAAAAGTCCCGGTGAAACAGAAGCTCCCTTTGGCGGAGATTAGGGTGACCTGGGGAGGGATTGCGCAATTGGGGGATGCATGGAGGGGGGGGCAACCCCACGAACAAAGAGAAATTCCGTTTCACGAAGGTTTTTGCCAAGTGGGTGAATATATCCCAAGAAAGCACTCACAAAATCAACACCCCATTCGTGAAGCTCAAGCAAAATATTCCCAACAGCATGTGCCAAATCCCAGCCCACAAGGATGCCCTTGCTCTGAGCATATCTGGTGATAGCTTTAAGGTCGAACACTTGCCCAGTGTAGTATTGAACACCGGAAAGCCAAAGGACAGCAGTGGTGGAAGCATTTCCATCGATTACACGATATATCTGGTCCGTGGTCAAAACCTCCCTACCCCCTTCTGGAAATATCGTGACAAGGGAATCTTCCGGACTTAGCCCGTGCCACTCAATCTGTGACTCAACAGCGTACTATTTTTCCATTAGCTGTCAAATCGGAGTGCGTAGCAAGGAGAATAATATCTTACATGATCACTCGGAAAGGCCTTCCCTTCAATAATAATCTTGTATCGGCCTTGCTTCGTAACGTCCGGCTTGTAGAAGCTCGCGAGCAGGGTATGAATATTTGCTGTCAAGGTTCCCATAGTGGATACCTCCTCAGGCAGAGCTCCGACGACATTCGCCATGTGCGTATTGACCTCCTCGGCAGCAGAGACCCAGGGCCGGGAAAGTGGGTGGTCGAAATGTCCTTGGACACCACGGGTAGCCCAAATTCTAAGCTCTTCCGCGATGAATGCTTGTGTATTCTTCGGCTGGAGGCCCAAAGAGTTCCCACAAAAGTAGATGCATGGGTCCGAGGGATCTACAACTAGTTAGTAATGTGCTTCCCCTCGGAAAGAGCTGCTGCTCCTACCGTTGCATTGGTCCATAGGCTTTGTTTCAGGATGAGGATCCTTGAGGTCCGCTTTGGAGGGAATAAGGAACTCCTTTCGAAAACCAGCTAGCGGATCACTTGCATCCAGATGGCGGGCGAACTCTCTGGTACTGGATCTAGAGTCGTCGAAGTGGATTCTCCTGCCGTGAATGAATTGATATAGCTGGGCAGAATCCATGTTTGTGGAGGTGAAGGTCTGGTTGGCAATAGTCTGTCTCAAGGGAAAGAAAGCAGTAAGCAGCGAATTGGACTCACCCTCTGCGTAAAGTTGTCAGGCAGCTACGAGTGGTGGAGGAATAAAGGAGAAAAAAGGTGTTTGTTATAGGAGCTAAGCCCCTCGGTTTACTATGGTAGTTCGTGTCGATTTATATTTGTCGATTTGTTACGGGTATGATACCATATTGCGGGGGGTTGCGGGTACTGTACAAGTGTGGAGGGGAAGAAAGTCAAGAGGTCTTGACCAGCAACCGCATCTACTCGAGTACTGTACTCGAGTACTGTACTAGTACAAGTACGCACAAGCTACCATAAAAGCGAGCACCCCAGTGAGCTTTCATAACCATCTCCTTGGTTTCAACGCCACACATGGTAGCCTGCAACTATCTGCCACGCTTTGCTCCGTCTTCTCTCATCAGTTCCCGTGAGAGGGTCATTGCCCCTGCAAGCCTTCCCTCCTCTTCCTCCTCCCACACTTCCATATATCCAAACCAAGAGCACCCCACCGCCTATTGACTATGAACGCTAGTCTACGAATAGCTTCGAGCTTTGCTACTGCACGGCCATTTGTTTCAGTCGTCCCAGGAGTCCTCCCTCGAATCACCGCCGCCGCCGCGGCTACAACTATCTTTCCGGCCTTCCGCGTCGGAGGTATTCGGACTGCGAGACTGTCCACTTCTGTGCCTGCCTGTTCTGCAATTGTTATGAATCCGCGCACCGATCAATCCGGGTCCCTGATGAAAATCGATATATCCCAGCGTGCAGTGAAGGTATGCATCCCTATTCTTTCCTCCTCCTCCTCCTCTCGTAACAATCGCTCAGTGAAACCATGGTATTGACATTCATAGCGTCTCAAGGAGATACAACTTAAGGATTCCAACCCCAACCTCGCCCTACGGATAACCGTGGAATCTGGAGGATGTCATGGCTTCAAGTACACCATCTCGCTGTCGGATACATTTGACAAGGGGGAAGATACGTCGGTTGTCCCTTTCTCCTTCAAATGTATTTGGACAATGTCACACTAATCTGAGATATAGTGTATTCGAGGAGGCCGGTGCGAAAGTTGTTATGGACGAACCCTCCCTGAGTCTTCTGAAGGACAGCACAATCGACTACACCACCGAGCTTATCGGTAGCCAATTCAGGATCGCCAACAACCCTCATGCGACTAGCTCTTGTGGTTGCGGAACTAGTTTTGACATCAAATCCTTATAAAACTCGATCAATTGGGATTGGGGATGACGCTCACAGCAGTGCCAGTAGTAATGGTAATACACGGGTGGGAGTTTACTTGCGGTTTCTGACAATTTTTTTCTCATTACTATTTACCCCTATCTTGTTTCTCACTTTTACCTTCCCTCTATTTCAGAGTTACTATTCCACATACCGAGGCTCCGGTGTTGGGACTTTTATTCTGCTCTGCACTTACCGATAGACTATGATACCGTACCCGAGTATGATGCTGCAGTATCATGCTGAATCCCTTGGCGCCCTGTTGCGGCTTAAAAAGTTTCTTATCAATAGGGAAAAAAGAAAAAAAGAAAAAAAACCCAACCCCACCTCATCCCATACCGTATTCTGACACCAAGTAATCTGTCCTACTATTTCTCCCAAGAACCACCACTACCACAACAATTGCCCGAAAAATGTTGCCAGAGGACCAAATCCCAATCGACACCCTCGTCATAGACGCCGGCCCTCTCATTAGAAACGATTTCACAACCAGCATCCTCAACAGAGTAGGGAAATTATATTCCACCCCCGCCGTCATTTCTGAGATTCGTGACGCCGCTACAAGGTCTCGTTTAGAGACCACGTGGCTTCCATTACTTGCTCTGCGCACTCCGAAGCCGGAGAGCGTTAAGGTTGTCAGCGACTTTGCGAAGAAGACTGGTGACTTTTCAGTCCTTTCAGTAACTGATTTACAGTTGCTCGCTCTGACATATGAACTGGAGGTGGAGCTGAATGGAGGTGATTGGAGATTGAAAAGTGTACCTGGGCAGAAGAAAATTAATGGGCCTGTCCCCAAGTCTGTGAGGGAAAGTGAGGAGAAGAAGGTGGAGGAGGATGGAGCGGCCAAATACCGTGAGAAGGCTGAGGACGGCGGTGATGCAGAGACCGCCGGCGCGAATGATATATCGGCTGCTTCAGCTGAAGATGACCTGTCCCAGAAGTTGGACAATACCCATATCCTTACCGCCAAAACAACACCAACAGCTCCCACTAAAGCGTCGGGATCCACAGAACGGGCCTCGCCCCCGCCCCCGGGACCCATTGCAGACGAAGACTCCAATCCACCATCCTCCACATCTACCTCCTCCGAAGATTCCGACGCCGACGCCGACGACTGGATAACCCCCTCAAACCTGCACAAACACCAATCCAAATCCACCACCACCTCCCCTCCCTCTTCAACCAACTCCACCAAAAACTCCTGGCCCATCCGTGCCGCTCTCGCAACCACAGACTTCGCCCTCCAATCCGTAACCCTACAAATGAACCTCCACCTCTTCTCCACAAAAACCCTGCAGCGCATCCACACCATCCGCTCACACATCCTGCGCTGCCATGCGTGCTTCAAGCTCACGCGCGACATGGCAAAGCAGTTCTGCCCCGTGTGTGGTGGGCCGACGCTGCAGCGCGTGTCCTGCTCCGCCGACTCGAAAGGCACGTTCAAGATCTACCTGAAGTACAGCTACCAGTGGAACAACCGCGGGAGCGTGTTCTCGCTACCGAAGCCCACGCATGGAAGTGCCAACGGGAAGGGCGGTAGGGAGGTGCTGATTCTTCGGGAGGATCAGAAGGAGTACGAAAGGGAGGTGGCTAGGGGCGAGAGAAGGAAGGAGAGGGATTTGCTGGATCCGGATTACTTGCCCGGGATATTGACGGGTGAGAGGAGGGATGCTGGGGGACGGCCCAAGATTGGGTACGGCAGGAGGAATCCGAATGTTGCAAGGAAAGGGGGGAAGAAGTGATCATATCTCTTTATCTTTTCCTCTCCCACTCCCCTCTCCGCTGTGCTTTTCGATACGTCACTGGCGGGTTGAACAAGAGAGCCTGGTTTCTCAAGTGTCCTTGTTTCCTCTTTTCGCCATATAAAAGTTTACATCTGTATTGTTTGTTCTATGAATCATTTAAATTCACCGTTCTCCCTACAAGTCAAACATTCCATCCCACACATATAGATCAAAGTCTACAACACAAATCAAGTCTTCCTCCTCAACAACCCCTTAAAAAAGTCAAAACTATTGTTGTCACTCTGCAGCGTAAATGACCGTCCCGTGACCCTGCCGCTCTCATCCAACTCATCCGCCGTCAAAAGCCCATAATCCGTAGTAATGCCACGAATCCTAGCCTTCCTTCCCCCCTCCATCTCCAATCGAACAACCTGCTCACTAAAACTCATCATCCCACGATCAGCCAGATATACCTTTTTTTTTTACATTTGTTCTAATCGCAAAACAAAGACAAAAACGCACAACTCAATCATAGCACAGACCTATGCAGCCAATGTTTGTAATATAGCTCCTCGAACGGAGAAAACCCGCTACGACAGAACTGGTAATACATCTCCTCGAAGACGACCAGGATCTTGGCCAGGAGGCGTTCCTGCTCGAAGGCCGGTAGGCGGGATAGGCCTTTGGACTTGCGGGTTCTGTTGAGCTTGTCTAAGATGTGATTCAGGGAGGTTGTGGGAGCATTGTTTGTTGTGTTTATGCCACAGCCGACGACTAGGAGGAACTGGTTGTTGGCGTAGCTAGAGTTCACGAGAATGCCAGCTATCTTGAGGAACTCGTTTTCGTTTTGGGGATTTGAGGCGTCTAGTTGTTTGGAATATTAGTTTTGCGATTGCGACGGGGGGAGAGTACAAAAAGGGCGGTTACAGATGTCGTTGGGCCATTTAAGGCGGACTGGCATGTCGCCGAAACCTATATCGTAGGTCTTGATTGCCTCAACGATGGCGAGGGCGACTAAGTATTGGACGAAGACTACTGGTGCTTGGACACCCAGTTCTCTGGGGTGCCGGATGCAGGTTGAGAATACGAGTGCTCCCATGGGAGATACCCAGACATTGGATCCGCGGCCTCGTCCGGCAACTTGGAGCGTGGCTACTGCTGTTAAGCCGCTCGGGAGGCGTTGGAGGAACTCGAAATTTCTAATTTATCCATGTCAGGTATAACTCAGGCTTTGATAGTAGGAGGGGGCATACTTGTCCAGCATGGTATTCGTACTAGTAACAACTTCTCCATAAAGAAGGAAAGAGCCGAAAATTTCGGGGGAAGAACGAGATTGGGATCTGTAACGCTCGAGATGCTTGAAATAGGCGGTGTGATCAAAGTACGGCGTTTCTTTAACAGATGGATGTCCTGAATCATGAATTCGTACATGTTTCTCCACCTTGTTGTAGTCAATGATTTTATGGGGGGAATCTTGTTCTCCAACCAGCGCGTCTGCGAGGGATACCACAGAGAATGTCTCCGGGTTTCTTTCCAGGATAAAGGTGTCGTTCTCTCCGACTATCTTTTGCTTGTCTCCGTTGACGGCCGATATTTCCTTCAATCTATCTGCTAGATGTCCGACGTCTGCCGGGTTTGTGGAGGAGAGGTGGAGTAGCGATAAAGCTGGGATAGCGCCAGCCTCGTCTGAAGCACTGAGTCCCAGCTTTATTAGACAAGCCCTCAAGAAGGCCTCACGCTGTGCGTCAGTTTGTTCTATCAACTCTATTCTCTCGCGGTACTCGCTGTCCCCGGCGTTCCTATCCAGGTTTACAGCAGCAAATCTATAAAATCAGCACATGTCACCTAACCTTCAGAAGGGGGTAGGGGAATCGTACTCAGGGTGTGGACCAGTTAGAATAGCACCCCCATTACCAATTTTACAATATACCACCGCAGCATCTCCGCCCTCCACGCTTAACTTCTCTTTCTCCTCAAAGCGTGCAAGAACCTCGACACCTTTATCAGCATACTTATCTGCATCAACAAACAATCCTCCGCCATTGTAGTAGGAGTTAAATCCCTCCAATTCGTTGTCTCCAAGAGTTTCCTTATCAACCTTGATCTTAGGAGCCCTAGCTCCTTTCTCACTTGCATACTGAAACCCGGCAAATGCAGCACCTCTGCAAGCCCCCGGGAAAAATTGGAGCTCTCTCCTGCCCACAACTTCCATCTTTCCATTTCCGACCTCAAACTCCACCATCTTGCACCCGTAGTAACCCCCAGCACAAAACCCAATGAATGCCCCGCCCTTCCGAACGAATTGAGCTATCCTCCTATTTCCCTCGCCGTTAAGAACTCGACAGTACCCGAGGTCTGCACCGCCGGGCACAACGAGGAGCGCACAAGATGTTTCCCACGGCTCCTTGAGAAGCGTGTCGGCCACCGCTGGGATGACGGCGTAGTGGGGTGACAGAAGTCTGCGGAGGGAGTAGAGACAGTGCCTCACCGACTCAACCGTTGTCCCTGTACCTATTGTCTGTGTGAGTCTTTTTTATCACAGCTGATAGCTCGGTTATTCCAGAGAAAAGGTACAATACCGGAGTACACCAGCACATTCATTCGACCCATTTTTAGAGAGATCAGTAGATTTAAATCCGAAGAGCCGGAAATTGCGGTACTCGATGGATTGAAGAGGGTCTGAGTGTGATATCAGCATACCGGTTACATAGGTCACGAACCCTCCTCCAGCACCTAAGTTATCTCACGTTCTCGCTTTCACGCTCCTTCTGGAGATTCCCTCAATCCTCTGTTACAGGACAGACAAAGTTACCGAGTGCAGAACAATACAGATCGGATGCCGAGTAACGGTAAAGTACCGCAGAATACCCCGCCGAGGGAGCAAGTTGAGGATGATGAGCCCGATGCTTGGTAAGTCAAACTTTACGAGAGACGCCTGGGTAAAGGAGTGATCCACTTTTTGCTCGTTGTCTGACGGGTCAACAATTAATTCAGGGACAAAAGAATATCTGACACCGGATGCGCAGGTGAGTTTCCCCCACCGTCCATGGCTCGGGGGTGGGACGGTATGGCAGATCTGATAACATAATCACAGCGGAAAACACAAGACTTAACGATTGTTTCTTCGAGAAGAAGGATTGGCGAATGTGCCAAAAAGAGGTTCGTAACCCTACCCGAGTTCTCTGTTTGTTTGCTCCCTAATCACGAGCAATTGGGCGGAATTGAAACTAAGGCGCTCTCACTCGCACAGATGGAAGCCTTTAAAGAATGTTGGAGGTTGAAGGGAAATAGGGATAGAACAGACTCTAGAGATAATTAACCAACAAGGAAGGGAGTAAATTATTGCCTTTTTCATTGCATGTAAATCGTTGCAAATCCAATGGACGTCGTAGTCTACTCGAGTACTTGTAGTTACGACTGTGTGATTGAGTGAGTGGGGCGTCTCCCTTGCTAAGAAACCCACTACCGGCATTGCAAAAAAATCTTGGCATTGTAATCCCCTTCTTCCTCCGACAAAAAGGAAACCATCTTATTTCAAACCCTCAACACCCAACACCGTCCAAGAAGAAACTCAGACCGTTCCTTTCTCTTGCCCGATTTTAAATCCCCCCCTTCTCGAAAATGTTCTCTCTATCTCGGAGAGTTCTCGGGAGACGTCTCGCCTTGAATTCGTCGGCGAGATTGATCTGCCCTCCCCCCTCCACTGGACTCGCAGTCCGATACCTGGCTGCCGATGCCAGGCCCGAACCTATGTCTTCCAAGCCTCAAAATATTTCCAAGCCTCAAAATACTTCCATTTCCAAGTCCGGCTTTAACGACGCCCCGGAACTTCTTCTTGACGAAGGCGCGGGCGAGAAAGTTGATTGGGCTAGATCTTTCCACGGATTGTCGACGGAACCCTTCTCCAAGGAAGCAGCAGATGTTCTGCTTGCTCCTGTTGACCCTGAGGATATTGAAATCAAACCCGGTATTCCCCGCCCTCCCAGTAGAAAAAACTTGGCATGAAACACTAACCAGTCATACACTAGATGGAATCATCTATCTCCCCGAAATCAAGTACCGCAGAATCCTCAACAAGGCTTTTGGCCCTGGCGGTTGGGGTCTAGCGCCCAGGGGTGAGACCATTGTGACTGAAAAGACAGTCACTAGAGAATATGCTCTTGTCTGCAACGGCCGGTGTGTAGTATCAGACCCTGGCTTGTGATTTAGTGCTAACATTACCTTAGCCTCGTGTCTGTTGCTCGTGGCGAACAAGACTACTTTGACCCAAGCGGTATCCCCACTGCAACTGAAGGCTGCAAATCGAATGCCTTGATGCGCACTTGCAAGGACCTCGGAATTGTCAGTGAGCTCTGGGACCCACGCTTTATCAGGATCTACAAGAAAAAGTACTGCGAGGAGAAGTTTGTTGAGCATGCTGTATCGAAGAGGAAGACGAAGCGCTGGATCAAGAAGGGAGAACAAATAGATTACCCCTACAAGCTGGCTACTTTCTAGAGAATTTGATCCTATTCCGTTTGTTTCTTTTACATATGATCTGGCTACACCGACGAGCAATTGAGAACCCCAGGGATCGGGTATGAAAATCATGTATACTAGCGTTGCCCCTCTACCCGTGCCGATCAAGTTTCATTTTCATGTTATTCACAAACGGATAGCTTATCGCCCCTCAATTGCCACACATACTCTCCCCCTTATTGTTTACCATCTCCAATCTTCGCGTACACAGGATAATGGAAATCCGGTCTGGAGATATCCTCTCGCACCTTATAGCTCTCCTCCGCATCCTGAAGAACTTCCATATCCACCTCCCCAATGACCATCTGTTCGTGAGCGCCCTCAGCCTTTGCAATGTCCCCCATGAGAGGCATTGCTATTTGTGATAAACCAACAAAAATAGACTCTTCTTGTCCACCAACGTTTGCGAAAGCGATGCATGAAATGTTCTCAAAAGCACGTGATATTACAATCGATTCAAGATATGTCGCCTCAGACCTAGGATTCCGTTGGAACGCGGGTTCTGTCAGGCCCAGCAAAGTCCCTTTCCCCACCCTTAGCCGTGGAATAATCAGAAGTATACAGAAGTAGAAAATATCTTACAGAACGAGGGAATTATAATGATTTTTGCACCCTGGATTATAAGTGCCCGAAATGCTTCTGGGACTGTGCCTTAGGTCAATTTCCCTACAGGCAACCCTCTGGCCGAGGAGGGGGGAGAAGTGGTGGTATACACGCCAAGTCCCAGCATATCAAAAGACCAACTTTTCCAAGCGGAGTATCTATAACTGTATGTGGGTTGTTTCCAGCGGCCTCTAAGTGCGCCCTCTCAGGATGCCTACTCACACCTTAGTCGAGCTCATAACCGCTGGGACAGAGTAGAGCTAAAAACCAAAGATTCTTCTTTGTATACGAGCCCAGTATCTTTCCCTCATTGGAAATGAAGTAGGCAATGTTATACAACACATCCTTTCCATCGTCAACATGTTTCTCAACGAACGTCCCCGGGACAATATTGATATTGCATTCCCTCGCCAGCTCCTGCTCCCTCCCTCACTCCCTCAAGACATTTTAGCCCAGCACAACTGAACGGCGGGTTGTAGGGATTACACACGCAGAACTTAGAAAGGTGCTCTCCATCGACATGGGCATCCGCAAATTCAGGGTCATCCGGGACCCACGAGGTGAGAGAATACTCGGGCAGGACTGCCAGTCGAGCGCCTGCCTCAGCAGCTTTCCGGATGAAGCCCTGGGCACGATTGAAGTTGTCCTCCAGCTGCATCGGCTTGGAGCGGAGTTGGATTACGGCGCACTTCCATTTCGACGGCATTTCAGACATTTTTTTCGTCCGTGGGACTCAAGGAGGGGTAAATTTATTTCCGTGAGGCTCGGTTTTCGACTGGTCTCAGATGATGTCATGATGCTAGATAAGAGAGATCGCCGTATCATAAGGTTTTGATCAGCGAGGCTCCCAACATGCAATGATCGAAGTTAAGGTAAAGGATGCTGTACACTACTTCCTCCCCAATATTTAGTAGGGTGGGCACCGGCACATATTTCCCGTAGCCTATTATTAAGTAGAGAGGCACGATAGTGTTTCCAGAACCCGAATTAAGCCACTGGAAGTTGATGTCTTGAAAAACCATCCTCTGAGTGATTCCACATGAGCCAAAGGAGGGTAAACCCTAATCTTCGATCCCCACATCAACCGCTGCTTAAGGGGCCCAATTTCAATTCGGAGAATCTGCCTGCTGCAGCGTTGGATTGGCGATAGACTGGAAAAAGTTAACCACCTTATCACAACTTCTCCCCTCCATCCGCCACCACACCAATCCTGCCAAAAATGTTGGCGAGCCAAAATTTTAACGGCACCACCCGCCATCTCCGCGAAGATTCGGATACCGATGACGAGGTTCTTGCTTCAACTTTGGTCGAGGAGACACTTCGAGATGACGGCGACTACGATGACCTGGAATCGGCGGGCGGGAGTCTCCAAATATCTGGTGAAAATATCCAACAGCGATTAGCTGCAGCAGCTACCCCTCTAGACTTCCAAGCCCCCCTACAAAATCGATTTGACAGCTACGACAATTACTGCACGCTTTTTCACTTTATCCTCAATTCGGACGGGCCAGTGGATCTAGAGCTACCGACTGTAGGTTCATTTTCACATTACGTTGATACTCCTATGGGGCAAGTGGACCCAACAACGGTAGCATCCTGCAGACTGAATGCTTTTTGTTTTATTTCTGCGCCTCCCCGGAGGGGGATATGATTAAGGATGACTGAGCTGATGATAATTTGCTGTTAGTACTATTGGGCTTGGGATGTTATCGATGAGTTTATCTATCAGTTTAACAGCTTTTGCAGTCACCGCAATGCCGTGGCCCGAAAAGAGAGCGGTGGTAGTGAGGAGGAGAGAAGGCTGTTGTGTGATCACCCACAAACTTGGGGGTGTTACAGCGTACTTAACGTTCTCTACTCTTTGATCCAGCGTTCTCAGATGAATGAGCAACTCGCGGCCATCAAGAAAGGACAAGACCCGAAGTAAGTGACCCTTCTAATATTGGGGATCATATTGAGCCCTATGCTAATTTACATGCTGCAGTGAGGTTGCTGGTGAATATGGGTCCCGCCCGTTGTACCGAATGCTGGGCTACTTTAGTATCATTGGACTGCTCCGGGTTCATTGTCTGCTTGGTGACTTTACGCTGGCGCTCAAAACCTTGGATGACATAGAGTTGAACAAGAAGGCTGTCTTCGCTCGGGTAATGGCAGCTCATTTCACGACGTAGGCTCTTGATCTCAAAGACTGTCCTCTCCGATACCGTTGATGATACTGACGCTCGTATAGATACTACTATGTTGGGTTTAGCTACATGATGATGAGAAGATACGCAGATGCCATCAAGGCCTTTTCACATATCCTTGTCTACGTCTCACGAACCAAAAACTTCCAGAAGAATGCCCAGTTCGACTCCGTATTGTCACTTATCAATCACTTCCATTCGCGCATTTTCTAATACTGTGCTTACAGGTTACTAAGAAGAACGACCAGATGTATGCTCTCATTGCTATTTGTGTAGCTCTCTGCCCTACTCGCCTTGATGACACCATACACGCTTCTTTGCGTGAGAAATACGGTGAGCAGTTTACCAAGATGCAACGCGGAGGCGCCGATGCCCTACAAATCTACGAGCAGCTGTTCATGTCTGCTTGCCCTAAATTCATCTCTCCCATCCCCCCAGATTTTGATAAGCCGGAGAACAACGTCGACCCCTCGCAGCACCACCTTCGGGTTTTTATGGCAGATGTGCGGAATTCTATGTTGGCGCCCACGCTAAAGAGCTACCTCAAGCTATACACCACCATGGATCTAAAGAAGCTTGCGGCGTTTATCGAAGTCGATCCTGAGGTTCTGCGGACCCAGCTGTTGGTTTACAAACAGAGGAGTAGGCAGACTAGGTGGATAGAGGGTGGCTTGTTGGAAGGAGAGACCATTAATACCTCTGATTTGGATTTTGCCCTGCAAGGGGTAGGTCTTTCTAGAATGCCCCAGAAGAATCATGCTAACTGGGGCACCGTAGGACCTAATTCATATCTCAGAAGCCAAGGTTGGAAGAAGGCTTGTGGACTGGTACCTCCGCAATCTTGCAAAGACCTATTAAGCGATGTGTGGGCAGAGGCATATGGGGTGAAAAATAGAGGAGGTTCTTGTAATGGTGTCTCTGGGTCCTATCTATTTCATGGTGTGGGAAAATGTCATAAAAATAAATGTGAGCATTGGTGGGTTAGTTGATGCTGCGCGGCCCCCTTACGACTAGACTGCGAGTGATACACAATGATAGAGTACTCTAAGACGTATCAGGAGGCATGATATGATGCATTCTCAAATTTAGTGCTTGTGTTCATTCGACAAACACTCCCCTTACTCCACCACTCGCCAAAACCCTATTCAATCGTTAATCATAAAAAACTCTTGGCATACAAAAAATAAGAGGAAAAAAAGAGAGCGGTATCAGACTCGGGTCGCAAAAAGCAGGGGAAAAAGGACAAAAAAAAGAAAAAAAAGCATAAAAGGAACATTCCCTCTCTCATGGCAGAACCGGCGTCCTATCCCTATCCCTATACAGCGGACTCACCGGCGTCGCTCCAGGCGGTAACTTCCTGGGTGGTGGAGTATGCGCCATGCCCCGCTTCTGCTTCTTCTTCTCTGGGCTATTGCTAAGTCTATCCATCACCGGCAGCGGTGACAGCAGCGGAACTCTCGCTCTGCGCTTACTGGGCTCTAGCTTGTCTTCACCTTCACTCGCGGATATGGTCGAGTCACGGGAGCGGGAGCGGCGACGTTTTTGGTGGGCTGGTGATGGAATGAAGGCCAAGGGGGATAGGAGGCTTGGTCGGGTGTTCTGCGAGGAGCTTGCGGAGGAGGGGAGGGTGGTTGTTATTGAGGGGAGGTGATGCTGCTTGCGGGGTTTTCGAAGACGGGGGTGGGGGTTCTGATGATTAGGGTTATTATTATGGTGATGATGGTGATGGTGATGGTGGTGGCGGTGGTGGCGGTCGGAGTGGTCTTCCTCCACCATTTCTTGAGAGAGGACTTGGGATGCTAGGAGCCCCAAGGCTGCTAGCCCGTCGTCTTCATTGTTAGTGTCAGATTCCGGAGCATTGCGTAGTCCCGGTACTCGTGGCGGACCTCTGCAACCGTCATCCCGCCTGGTTGTATGCTGCTGCTGGTCCGCAGTAGTGGAGGAGGAAGTGGGGCAACCCGGAGACCGAGAGGCCTCGAATTGGTGCTGGTGTTGTCGGTTGTCCCGAATCCGCTTCTTCAATTTCTCGTTCTCGTCCCTCAATTCACCCAGATCCTCACGGTGCTCTCGGAGGCTGCGCTTAGCACGCCTTAACCGCCGCTTGTACAATTCGCTCTCCTCCACAAGTGTGGCCTGTTGGTTGGTGTTCCAGGAGCCCTGGTCGAGACGGAGTACCTCTACTTCACGACGAGTGATATCTGATTCTACTTGGTGACGGGCGGCTGCTTCTGAGTTCTCTAGCAAGAGGAGTTTGTGCTGGAGGGTGTAATGCGTTGCCGTGGTACGTAGTGAAGATAGCGATGACGAGAGGGTCTTGACCAGTTGGTTGGCCAGGTTCAACTTCGATCGCAAAGTGCACAAATCGAAGGATTCGATGGCGGACGGGCTGAGGTCATCCCATGCTGCCGTCTCAGGTGGAGGCGCTGGCAGCGCTGGGAGTTCAATGGGAGTTGGGACAGCAGTGGTAGGAGTTGTGGACGAGGGGCCGAAGGATGTGGAGGCGAAGGATGGGCTTACTGCACGATTGTAGAAAGATTTCGCTGGGGCAAGATGAACATTCGGTGTCAAAGGCTGTTGGCGGGACCGTGAATGCGAGTTCGAGGAAGGGGTCACTTGGATCGCGACTGGTGAGAGCGGCGATGTAGGTGTGTGTATGGTAGACCGCGAAAGATGTCCTTGGTGGTCTTCCTGGGCAGCCATTGGCGTACCAATAGGATGCGGCGATAAGCGGGCAGCGTCTAGGATAAAAATACAGTACGAGTAAGGGCGACAACAGAGAGAGAGAAAGAGTGGACAGAAGAACGATCGGCTAGAAATGTGAGAGGGGCAAGGAGGAAGGGGAGGCCTCCTCTGTAGGGAGGAAGGAGGGGCGAGCGAGAGGCACGGTGGATCACTGGACTACGGGGGTCTTTGTGTGGGAGTGACACTCCAGACGTCACTTACAGTGTAAACAAGAGGTGAGGTTGGGAAAACAATGGAATTGTTTTATCTAAGCACAGTTAATAATGGGCGCACCTGCTACTCGAGTAGACTACAGTAGACTAAGCTGGTTGACAGGGTTTTCGGCCATCACAACGGCGCCCGGTATCATGAACTCCCAACTTTTAAATTAAGTCTACAGGAGCAATAACAGAATAAATTTTATAAAATGGAATATATTTACATTTGCCACTCGAACATACAGGACTCGATTTTCACTTTCTGAAGTTCCCGGGAAGTTTGCAGCACTTCTGCCTCTGCTGCAGGACGTTTCTTTATCAAAGCCTGCTCAGCCCTGGCTGCCTCATCCAACGCTTTCTTAATAGTTTCTGCATTGGTGAAAAGGGTATTTGGGTCCGTAGCCACCTTCCTTTTAGTCTTTTTACTCTGTAGTTCCTCTAGCTGTACTAAGAGTCAATGGTTACTCGGCTGAATCAATACTTTCTCTGTTGCTGTTACGTTCCTTAACAGTTATCGATTCTCAGCAATGGGTAGACGATACTTCTCTTCTATCTTTCTCTCGATGGTAGTTCTTAGACCTATGTCTATGATAAGGTGGGAGAGAGTCTTGTGTTTCTAGCCCTTATCGTCTATTGTATTCTTTCTCCAACTCTACTCTCTTAGTAGAGTTCCCATTTTGTATAAGTAATTCATAAAGAGTATAAAGGTTTTATATTTGCGAAAGCATAAAGTAATAAGTATGAAAGCAACTTAGAATGAAGTGTGAAGAGCTTATCTCCTTGGTCCTATCGACCTCCTTTCATAGTTGCTCTTTACACTACGTTTCTTACAACTATCTAGTCATATGATCCTTATAGTCACATGGGCAAAACCCATGACCTCTAAGCAGGGTCATGTGCGAAACATAACATCTCTATGACTCATAACTATGAGTTACATGAAACTATTATCTGATCAAGTCATATGACTTAAGTAGTCATATGCATGAAACCCATGACCTCTAAGCGAGGTCATGTGCGAAATATATCATACCTATAACTCATAACTATGAGTCATGTAAAAACCCTTCCTTGCTAAGCCACGTTTGTGATAGTAGCAAGCTTGCCAATTGGCTAACTAGCCTCTTGCAATATTGTTTGCTGGTTACGACTCATATCGCTGAGCCTACCTATTATTGAATGAAGGTCCCTTAGATGCTTGGGAGTAGGAAATATTTTATGGCTCTGGTTGAAATTGTATTTGGTACCTTTTGGTGTAGTAGGTGGTGGAGGGTCAGTTGTAATATGGATTTGCGAGGAAGTGAGAACTTTGGAAGGGTTTCAGGGATAGAGGCCAGTGGCGGACCATCTTGATCTCAGTAGATGAGGGGTAAAGGTTTCAGCTTATGCTTTCTGATAACACTGAATAAAGTGCTACTTCTTGACTGGTGCTATATCATCCAAGGAGGCAAGATCCATAATCTTTCTTCCATAATGTGACTTAAGTGTAGAGAATGTCTCCAGGTCAAGAGGCTGGAGGACATGGCTTGAATGAGCGGGAAGAAAGAGAAGAGACACATTATTTTGTTTGCATTCCCACATAAACTCAATATGAACATGGCTACCATGTCCATCTAGGATGAGAAGATGTGGCATACCCCTTCGAGTGTTATGATCTCTAACTGATATTAGTTCTCAGCAATGGGTAGACGATATTTCTCGCTTTTCTCCTTGACGATAGTTCTTAGGCCCGTGCCAACCATAAGGTGAGAGAGACTCTCGTGTCTCTGGTCCTTACTGCCTATCGTACTCTTTCGCCAACTCTACTCTCGTAGTAGAATTCTCGGCTTATAGGTAGATATTTGTAAAGAGCGTAAAGGTTTTATATTCTTAAAAGCATAAAGTAATAAGTAAGGAAATAACTTAGAACGAAGCGTGAAGAGCCTATCAACTCAGTCTTTTTTTTTTTTTTTTTATGATCTATTTTATTCTTTGTTTAAGGTACACCGTTCGCATGCAGTGCAAGCTATGGCAGACACATAAACCTCCCCCCCTACACTAGCCCAAAGCAGCCAGAAGAAAAATCGTCAACAAAACCCGAACAGGAATGTGCACTGGCAGACAGGACTTAAACCCTTAGCATATGACACCCCCTGAACAGACCCTGCGCAGTCGAAAAAACTCCCCTACCCCACGACTTGTAGTATACACAAATGGTAAAGACTGTAAAAAGAAAGCCACCCAAGTCCATCAAAACAAAAGAAACTCCAGACCCCGACAGTAGCCCAAACCCGCGGTGAGAACTCCCTTAGACAGCCTAAACCCCAGCCATACAGCCACAGTCCTGGGCCACCTATGACAATAAGCGTCTACGGTTAAAGGGTAATACCCAGCAAAGGTGGTGGGAGACCGAATGGAGAGCCCAAGCAGAAGGAAACAGGACCCGTGACAGGGCACAGAGACCAATGCAATCCAGACTGTGAAGCCCAGTGAAGATGCCCGCAGGGTGTTGAGGTGAGGTGGAGTAGCAGTAGGGTGCAAACCAAGTGAGGGTATAGCAGTAGGGTGTAATCCGATCCAACCATCAGGTCAGGAAGGAAACCGAACATGACTGTATCAACTATTGGTAATCATGTGCGTATCTTTCTAGGCGGTCCCCAGAGGCAGAAGGCAAGCAATCTTACCAGGTCTCTCATGTAGTCCCTTGTTGTATGAGAGATAGCGTCACTTAGGGAATATGATACCACCGCTTAAGCTGACCATAGGGAGGAGCCAGATCAACCCGTGGGCCTATTGAGGAGCTCTCGTATACCGCAAACCGTGTTCCCGGCTGTCGGAAGCATGGGAAGTGAACGGTCGCCGACCGTGTAGAGAGGCCTTGCTAAGCAAGGAAAGGAGCGAGAACCGGCAGCACGAAAGGCATACCAGCACCTAGAGGGGGGAAAGCCCTGATGCTTGGAAAAGCAATAAAGGGCAGTGAGAGGAGGATGACCAGCACTCCTAGGCTGAGGCCATCGTCAGAAGAGAGGAGGGGGGTAGATGGTTCGTGAGATCCTACGCATTGAAGGTTGATTTCAAGCACGAGGAAAATAGAGGAGACAGAGGATGCCTATCTACTCGGTCTTTTTTTTTTTTTCATCATAATGTATTCGTTGTTATTTAGAGTACAAGAACTTACATGCAGTGCTAGCTATGACATAAACAATCCCCATTCCTCCTTCCGCCTGGCCCGACCATATCCCCAGGACCCTCTGGTATGGGCCTAACCACACATCTTGCCCCAAAGAAAAACCCGTCCCTACCTCGCAAGCGAACTCAGAGAATAGGAGAAGCTTAACTAAGAACAAGCAGGAAAACATAGGAAGGTAACCACCCAGAACATCTCGAAAACAAAACAAAACAAAAACTACACTGTAGATCTTACAACAACCTGAGCCAGATATACGCGCTGGCAGTAGAAAACTGTAGAAGTCATCCCAGAACGCAACACAACCGAGAAAAGGGCCCCCTGTGGGGGGTGGAGGAAGAGGGTGGAGCAGTAGGGTGCTAGCAGAGAAAGGAGGCAGCAGTAGGATGCAAGCCGATCCAACTGCTAGAACAGGGTAGAAACCAAACGCAACCCTGTCAACTCTTGGTAATCATGTTCGTGTCTGACTAGGCAGTCCCCAGTGGCGGAAGGCAAGCATTTTACCACATCTCTCATGAAGTGCCTTGTTCTCAGAAAGATAGTGTCACTTAGTGTATGGGATACCACTGCTTAAGCTGACCATGGGGAGGGGCGAGATCGACCCGTGAGCCTGTCAAAGAGTTCTTGTGTACTGCAAACTGTGTTCCCAGCCGTCTGAAGCATGGGAAGCGAAGGGTCGCTGACCTTATGGAGAGGCCTAACTAAGCGAGGAAAGGGGTGAGAACGGATAGCGCGAGAGGCATACCGGCACCCAGATGAAGGAAAGCTCTGATGTCTTGGCAAAGGAGAAGAAGGCAATAAGGGGAGGAGTGAAGTGGCCGTCACTCCTAGGCCAAGGCCATCGTGGGAGGAGAGGGGGGGGTGGATGGTTCGTGAACTCCAAGCATTTGGGGTTGATTTCAAGCATGAGGGAAATAGAGGAGACGGAGGATGCCTATCTACTCTGTCTTTTTTTTTCTCCTTGTTTTTTTTTTTTATCATCAATTTTATTCTGTGCTTAAGGTACACTGTCCGCATGCAGCGCTAGCTATGGCAGACACATAAACCTCTCCCACTAAGTCAACCTGAAACAGCCAGAAGGAAAACTATCAACAAACCCGAACAGAAAGGCATACTGGCAGACAGGACTGATATCCCCGGAACATGAAACCACCCCGCCTGAATCCTGCGCAGTCGAAGAAACTCCCCCACCCCACCACTTGTAGTGTACACCAATGGTAAAGACTGTAGAAAAAGGCCACCCACGCCTATCAGGACAAAAGAAACCCCACTTCCCGACAGTGGTCCAACACCATAGCAAGAGCCACTCAAAACAGTCTTTACCCAGCCGATCAGTGCCATCTACGACATAAAACGTCTACGGCAAAGGGCAAGCTCGACAAAGTGGAAGGGGAACCGAAGAGAGAAAACTCCAGGCCGAGGAAAATAAAACCTGTGGCAGGGCACAGGAACTAGTACTATGCAGATCGGGAGGCTGGGTGGAGACGCCCAAAGGGCATCGAGGCAAGGCAGTGTAGCAGTAGGGTGCTAGCCGAGCGAGAGTATAGCAGTAGGGTGTAAGCCAATCCAACCATCAGGTCAGGAAGGAAACCGAGCACGACCATGACAACTATCGGTAATCGTGTTCATGTCTTGCTAGACAGTCACCAGAGGCAGAAGGCAAGCGATCTTACCTCATCTCTCATGTAGTCCTTTGTTCTATGAGAGATAGCCTCACTTAGTAGATGGGATACCAATGCTTAAGCCAACCATGATGAGCAGCGAGATCGACCCGAGGGCCTGTCAGAGAGTTCTCGCGTACCGCAAACTGCGTTCCCAGCCGTCAGGAGCATGGGAAGTGAGCGGTTGCTGACTGTGGGAAGGGGCCTCGCTAAGCGAGGAAGAGAGTGGGGATGGGCAGCACAAAAGGCATTCCGGAACCCAGAGGGAGGAAACCCTCGACGCGTAAAAAAGCTAAAGAGGACAGTGGGAGAAGGTGGATGGCCGTCACTCCTAGGCCGAAGCCATTGTGGGAGGAGAGGCAGGGGGTGGATGGTTTGTGAGATCTTAAGCATTGAGAGTTGATTTCAAGTGCGAGGAAAATAGAGGAAACAGAGGATGTATAGAGGAGATGCAGGATGGCCTATCTACGCGGTCCTTTTTTTTTTTCTTTTTTCTTTTTTTTTATCATCTTGTATTCATTGTTATTTAGGGTACAAGAACTTGCATGCAGCGCTAGCTATGGCATAAACAATCCGCATTCCACCTGCCACCCGGCCTGATCGTATCCCAGGACCCTCTGGTATAGGCGTAACCACACATCTCGCCTCAAAGAAAAACCAGTCCCTACCTCGCAAGTGAACTCAGAAAATAGGAGAAGCCAAACTAAGAAGAAAGCAGGAAAACATAGGAAGGTAACCGACTGGAACATCTCAGAAAAACAAAACAAAAGAAAGTCAAGCACCTTAGATCCTACAACAACCTGAGCCAGGTACACGCGCTGGCAGCAGAAAACCATAGAAGTCCTTCCGGGATGCGACGCAACCGAGAAAATAGGCCGGCTGTGAAGGGGGGCAGGAGAGGGTAGTGTAGTAGGGTGCAAGCTGAGGGAGGGTGTAGCAGTAGGGTGCAAGCTGATCCAACCGACAGAACAGGCCGGAAACTAAACGCGACTGTGTCAACTCTCAGTAATCGTGTTCGTGTCTGACTAGGCGATCCCCAGTAGCAGAAGGCAAGCATTTTACCACGTCTCTCATATAGTGCCTTGTTCACTGAGAGATAGCGTCACTTAGTGGATGGGATACCACCACTTAAACCGACCATGGGGAGGAGCGAGATCAACCCGTAGGCCTGTTGAAGAGTCCTCGCGTACCGCAAACCGTATTCCCAGCTGTCTGAAGCATGGGAAGCAAATGGTCGCCGACTGTATCGAGGGGCCTTGCTAAGCGAGGAGAGGGGTGAGAACGGGCAGCGCGAAAGGCATACCGGCACCCAGAGGAAGGAAAGCCCTGACGCGTAGAAATGCGAAAGAGGGCAGTGAGGAGAGGATGGAAAAGGCCATGACTCCTAGGCCGAAAAGCCATCTTGGGAGGAGAGGGGGGGCGGATAGTTCGTGAACTCCAAGCGTTGAGGGTTGATGTCAAGTGCGAGGAAAATAGAGGAGACAGAGGATGGCCTATCAACTCGGTCTTTTTTTTTTTCTTTTTTATCATCAATTTTATTCTGTGTTTAAGGTACACCGTCCGCATGCAGCGCTAGCTCTGGCAGACACATAAAGCTCCACCCCTACGCCAGCCTGAAACAGCCAGAAGAAAAACTGTCAACAAACCTGAAAAAGAAAGGCACACTGGCAGACCGGACCGAAACCCCGGGAACATGAAACCCCCCACCTGAACCCCATGCAGTTGAAAAAACTCCCCCAACCCGCAACTTGTAGTGTATACAAACGGTAAAGACTGTAGAAAATAGCCACCCAAGTCCATCAGAACAAAGGAAACCCCACTTCCCGACAGTGGTCCAAACTGTTAGGCGGACGCCAAACTCAAGTATATAACTGAGGGATGTAGGCCCGAAATCTTTGGTCGGAAAATTTGTCGAGGAAGGCTCGTCGCGATGAGTAAGGTAAGGTAAAGATTTAAAGCATAAACAATTTGATATTGATAAGATCTCTTCTCCATTGCTTGATGATGTCTGTAAAGCTCGGGAGGCACTTCGATATTTATATCCCGCGTCGGAGTGTTCGCGGACTACTTCTAACTACTATGCCTCTGAAGTACCACTTTGGTTTTAATACGCAAACGTCTAGAATCTTATAAGTGCGAACACCGTTTGACCCTGAAACTTATCACACCCTTTCGCGGACTCGGAATAGTATTCCTCCATTGAGATGACTACGCTATTTGTTATACCAAACAGCCGCCTCCAACTTAGATGTCCGCATAGACTTTTATATGATTTTAGTCTTGTTGACTATTGTCCAGTCGTCTCTTCGGTCATGAAGTGATCAGGTTCATGCCGGGCCACCTAGTGCAAATAGCAAGTCCAAGCCCAACGTGTCAGCGTCTTAAGGGTCTCCGACTTATCTAGGTCTTCCATTCTGAGCATGCTTCCCCTTGGTCCGCCGGCCTCCGCAGAGGGGTCCTATTACTAGGACCAACCAACCTACAGCTGATCTCAGAAGGGTATGGGTGGATTTGGTATACCCCTAATAGCTTCCGCTACTGGGATATCCTCTTGGAGTATTTCGCCGAAAACGTCCCCTCACTTTCGGCCCATAGTTAGGAAGCCTAACTTTGAAGCCTACTATCTCAATACGCCTCCTACAGATTTCCTCCATTCCACTTCCCAGATGTTGCCAAAGGTCCCCTCTCATATAGCCTGCGAGCAGCATGCGGTCGGAGGGACGGCGGCGACGTATATGGTGTTATGAAGTGGGCTTCATTGATGTGACATTTTAGTTATGGGACGCAACTCTCGAAATCTCGCTAATGACGTGCGGGCCCCATAAGGGGGCCGGAGGGTGGTGTTGGCACTCCGGTAAATTGAGGGTCTGTGCGCAGTTACCCTACCGTGGGTCTGTGCACATGTCTCGGATTTCCATATGCCTAACATGAGCTCCCTCCTTCCAGGCTTCGCCTCCAATGCCTTTATAACTATTTTATAATTTCTTTCTAAATACATTTTAAGACTCAGTGTGGTCAGGGTAAAAAACCTTCCGCGTTTACTAGGCCAAGGTAGGAAAACCATTTCCACACTAACTTACTTCTGCCCTTACTGGCATATCCGGATTTTCATTATGAAAATTCTCCACAACTTCCTCCGCATTTTCCATACCAGTGGCAGGTTCCCATGTGTTCTCATTTTCCGAACACCCTTGCCATTTAACGAAGTACCACAGTTCCCGCTTTTCTTGATAGCGGCCGTGTACTCGTTTCCTGTAAGAACGAACCTCGCTTCTTGCGATTTTTTCAACTTCCCATTGCAGATCGCCGTCAATGTCCTCCGGTTCTCTAGGGAGTTGTTGGCGATTGCTATGAACTGACTCGCGGTAGGGTTCCAATAGGGCGACATGGAATACGCGATGAATGTTCCATCGGTCGGATATGTTGAGCTTGAATGCTCTCGATCCGCGTTTTTCCATAATTTGGAAGCGGCCGCATAGCTTCGGACTTAGCTTCTTAGATTTTCATCGGGTGCGAATGCTTTTTGCGTTTAACATTACTTTGTCCCCGATTTTGAAGTCCCGCTGTTGTCGAGCTTTTTCGGCCATAATATTTCTACATCCCTTCTCGTGTCTTTTCTAGTGACCCTCTTGCTTGTTCATGTATTGTCTTAATCCAGTTTGCGTAAAGTGTCGCTCCTGGCTTTTGAGCTTCGCGCTCCTTCATCCACTCTGTCTGTGGATGGAATCCGTAGTTTGCATAGAATGGTGACATCCCGTGAGCGTTAGTTGCGGAGTTGTTGTAAGCGTGTTCAGCTAGCGGTAGCAGCTGATACCAATCATCCTGATCGTAATTGACAAAACTTCGAAGGTATCCTTCCAGCACTTGGTTGGTACGTTCAGTTTGTCCGTCAGTTTGAGGGTGGTATGCCGTCGACATTCTTCGCTTAATTTCCAGCGCTTTGCAAAGGGATTCCNTAGGCATGTTCAGCTAGCGGTAGCAGCTGATACCAATCATCCTGATCGTAATTGAGAAAACTTCGAAGGTAACCTTCCAGCACTTGGTTGGTACGTTCAGTTTGTCCGCCAGTCTGAGGATGGTATGCCGTTGACATTCTTCGCTTAATTTCCAGCGCCTTGCAAAGGGATTCCCAAAATTCTCCTGCAAACTTTGAATACATGTCCAAGACGATTTAGGTTGGTAGGCCGTGCAGCCTCCATACTTCTTTCAGAAATGCGTTTGCGACATCCTTGGCCGTAGCCGAGGTCTGAAGTCCGATGAAATGTGCCATCTTCTTGAATCGGTCGACCACTACCATTATCTGAGTGCATCCTTGCGACTCTGGTAGTTGGGTAATGAAGTCCACAGAGATGGATGCCCATGCCGCGTAGGGTATTTGCAATGGTTGCAGTAATCCGTACTTAGCGTGTCTAGGCGATTTGTTATGTTGGCCTTCATCGCAGGATCGTACGTAGTCGTTGACCCATGCTGCAAGTCCTTTCCAGTAGAAGTCTCTCATGATTATTTCCAAAGTTTTTTCTTGACCGAAATGTCCTGCAACTTTTGCATCGTGACATCCTTCTGCAATCTTGGTATATAGAGCCTGACTATTTGGTACCAATAGTCGTTGCTTATAATATAGTAGATCGTCGGTTAAGGTCCAGTCTTTGGGAAAATCCTCCCCTTCATCTCGTAACCTAATAGGTTTCTCCCTCCGTTGCCTCCACGCTGCGTCTGTCTCGATAGCTGTCTGTATCTCGCTTAGGAATTCAGGATTGAATTGCTTCATGCCTTTTTGCAGGATGATAGCGTTTGACATTAGAACCTTTTCGCGTACTTCAGAAATATCGTACCAATGTTCGTTGTCTTTAGCCGATGCCTGTAGGTAGCTGATGCTAGGTTCCTGTTCCTTGACGATCAAGGATCTTGTCGCTATCTCGGTACTTCCGAATCCCGCGGTTCCCCGTTCCGTTTCTTCCAAGTCGTCAACTTCCATCATATCCAAGGTGTTAACCTTTTCTACCACTAACTGAGCTATGCGATCGCCCATTCTTATTTGGCAGTCCACATCCTTATGGTTGAAAAGTACGACTTTGAGTTCGCCGGTGTAATCAGCATCGATTACTCCTNTTATGGTTGAAAAGTACGACTTTGAGTTCGCCGGTGTAATCAGCATCGATTACTCCTGCGACGGTAGAGATTCCGCTACAGACCGCTAATCCACTTCTTGGGGCAACTCTTCCATAAGTTCCTTCGGGTAGCCCCACAGCTATACCCGTCCTTATTAATGCTTGTCCATATTTCAGGACAATGTCATCTTCTATGGCATACAGGTCATGTCCTGCCGCCATTCGTGAGCCCTTTGTTGGCAGGTATGCCTTTTTGCTCAATCTCTGGACCCTAATCACAGGTTCCTTTCCACCTCTTCGAGGATCCAAATCCAAATCCTTATCTCCATCCCAATCCTCTCCTTCATCGCCTACCCTCGCTACTAACGATACCAAGAAATTTTCTTCTTTTAAAGTTTTCTGTTCGCGATGCGTAGCTCCCTCTTCAGGACGGTACTCCGGCCGTCTGCTTAATGCATTAGGCTTTCCGCCCTTGGTGCCTGGTCGGTATACAATGCGAAAATTGTATTCTACCAACTTCTGAGCCCATCGAATTTGACGGCCACTCCAGACTTTTGAGGTGAGGAAGTATTGTAGGTTTTGATGGTCGGTAAAGACTGTGATCGGTTTTTCCGTTCCAATCAAGTAGTGTCTCCATTCTTTAAAAGCTTCTAGGATCGCGAGGAGTTCCTTATCGTGAATCTCGTAATTGTGCTCCGCCGAGTTTAATTTTCTGGAATGGAAGGCTACTGGATGTAATCTTTTCTCAAAGTATTGAGAAAGGACGCAGCCGAGTGCAAAATCGCTAGCGTCCGTTTCTACCACTGTCTCTCTTTCTGGGAAAAAGTGGTGGAGTATGGGGGCTGTGGTGAACCGGTGCTTTAGTTCTTCGAAAGCAGTGTCCTGTTCAATTCCCCATTTAAAATTCTTCGGATTTCCTTGTAATGTCGCGGTTATTGGCTTGCAAATAGCCGAGAAGTTTTTTATAAATCATCGGCAGAAGTTAGCAAACCCCATAAAAACTTGTACTTCTCTGACCGACTTAGGTGCTTTCCAGACCATTATGGATTCCACCTTTCGGGTGCTCATAGACACCCCATCGCTGGCCACCATATAGCCGAGGAATTCCACCTCGTTGGCGTGGAAAGTCGATTTCTTTAGCGATACCGGTAACTGAAAGTCTGATAGACTTTGTAAAACTTTCTTAACAGCTTCGATGTGCTCCTTTTCATCCTTTGAGTAGATAAGAATATCATCAAGGTAATACACTACTCCGACGTCCAAGTATTCCTGTAGAACTTGGTTCATCATATCTTGGAAAGTTGCGGGAGCGTTAACCAATCCAAAAGGCATAACCTTATATTCGTAGTGTCCGTGTCTCGTACGGAACGCTGTTTTCCACTCATCCCCTTCTTTTATCCTAATCAGGTGGTAGCCGTCATTAAGGTCTAACTTGGTGAAGATCTTAGCACCAGCTACTCTATCTCTGAGTTCGGACATTAGTGGCAGGGGATGTTTGTTGAGGATAGTAATCTTATTCAGATTTCAATAATCCACAACTAGGCGTAACCTACCATCTGGTTTAGGTACGAATAATAGGGGTGCGCCTGCTGGTGATTGCCTTCGGGTGATTTTTCCTTGTTTTATCATTGTTTCCAAGTATTCTCGTAAAGCTTTAAGCTGTTTTTCGGACAGTGGATATATTGGTCCCCATGGGGCAGTTGATCCTGGAATCAGTTTGATTTCATGATCGAATGTTCGTCCTGGAGCTAGTTTTTCTGCCCTCTGGGCTTCAAACAAATGTTTGTAATTCCAGTATTCTTTTGGCAATGATTCGAGTTCCACCGTATTTTCAATGGATCCGATTCTTCCGATGCGGCAGGCATTAGGGTCCCAAGCGACCGATTCATCATATTCGAACATATCCGCTATTCCTTCATCTTCTTCCCCACAGCTTTCGCAACCTTTTGCGGAGAAGGTCCAATTTTCTGCATCTTCTATGTGAGACACTGGGTGTTCACGATGCCACCAACCAAAAGGAATAATCATTCCGTAGTGACCTGCTTTAGCCACTTGACACGACACTTCAGCGATGTGTCAGTTTTTTCCTATTTCTAATTTTATTGGGAGAGTGTAACACTTTCCTCCAGAAGCGGCTGACAATCCGTCAAAGCCTAAGATATCAACTGCATTGTCGCGTTCTACCGAGGGAACGCGAAGGTCTTCAACTAGGTCCTTATTTATAAGGAACACGTTGGATCCTGAGTCTAATAAGACTTTGATTTTGTATCGCTTATCGTGTAAATGGAGGTAAGCGATCCCCTCCGGACAGTTGTATCGCTTTGGTTTTGGAGCGTCTAGCTCTACGCGCTTGGCGCAGATGAGACTTTCTTGGTTTTTTCGTTTAGGCATCGTTGGTGGGGGTGTAAGTAACAAAGTGTTTGTTACTACGCCCACGTAGTTTCAACCATTGAGGTCTCCTCAGACAAACTAGTAACTCTTTAGCTCTAACAATCTGGGTCTACATACTAAAGCGGCGTTTCACCGATACTGTCACGAATGTGGCTTAGCAAGGAAAGGTTTTCACATGACTCGTAGTTATGAGTCATAGGTATGTTATGTTT
>JACCEG010000227.1:0-107681 GCA_014065205.1 Tuber brumale
CCCTAACCCTAACCCTAACCCTAACCCTAACCCTAACCCTAACCCTAACCCTAACCCTAACCCTAACCCTAACCCTAACCCTAACCCTAACCCTATAACCCTAAGGGTGATGGAAATTGCACAATGCTTGATGTGGGAAATGTAGGAGGACTATAGGCCCTGGCACAGTAATCTCACCCAGGAGCCGCTGGTGTCTGTGATGTGGCATGGGCCACTTGTGATCCGCAGCTGGTTGAAATCTGGGGACTGGGGGGGTGACAGTTTGGCCATCACTTGACAGCTTGAGACTGGCGTGTGTATCCGGATGTCTTGTAGTCACCTATATCAAGGTCTTGCAGATCTGATTCTGTATTTAATTTCGCGGCATCCACTCTTCACAAGTTGTGGGATGCAGCAGTATTGACATGGCTAAGATCAACCATTTCCCTTTGGCTTTGTCCAGCCGGTTCTGGTACTCGTTCAGCATATGCGATAGTCTGTATTGTGCTCTTCAGGGCATGCTGGATGTGTATTCCTAGGTGCATGCCAGCAACTAGTATTAGAGATGGCTTTCAACCTGAAGCCTGGTGGTTTGATACGATGCTTCGAGATCTGCCGTGATTGTGTTGCTGTATTGCAAATATCTGCTTTCCCGATCCCGCAGTGCTGTGTCCCTCGTTGCATCTTTGCCCCTTCATGTTGCCTACTCTCGGAGTTGGCAGACTTCCTGTATTGGGGTGATGTTGATTACACATCCGGCAGTTCATTCGTGAATGTCAATCCGGCAATGCGTCAGGATTTAGGCTACTAGTAATTGCATGCATCTCAAGTGGCGAGTAGAGAAGGAGTTCTTATCGTTCTTCGGTGTTCTAAGCGACATGTTAAGTCTCAGCTAATCCGATGTACTTGTAGGGATAGGGTTGTCAAAATCATGCACAATCAGTTGCTATTGAGTCCCAAGATTGCCTTGTAATGTGTGTTCAACAACGTGGTAATCTAGGCATTCCCACTTATATTCGGATCCAAGACTCCAACTTCTTAGAATTAGATGTAATAAAGGTATCACCACAGTAGAAGGTAAAGGTAATTGTCTCAACAGCATTGTCTTGTTCAAAAAATTAAAGATGATTATGTTTGTGATCTATGGCCACTGGTCCACGTTCTAAAGTGTTTGGGGCTCCAGACTCGGAGATCTGACAATCTATGAGTCAGGAGTGATGAAGGTTTGGATAAAGAAGATGGCTTAGCAAATTCTAGCCGCAAGCAGAGTCAGTTACCGACACTATGTCTCTTGAGACACCGAGCACGCCGACAAAGGAATAGGTACCAGAAGGCTTATCTCTGGATGCCAAATTAGCCTCCACCAATGAATAAAAGCTATATTCAAGTAAACATACCTAGCAAATCGATGCAGATGGACACCCACCACAAGATAAGCTAAAGACCAAGAATGTGAGATACACTGGGTACATAAGATCCAAGATGCCAATGTAAGGGGGCCTACAGTTATCATATGCATGAGTTCATGAGTACTCTCACGTCTCTGGAAAGAATACTACGGTGAGCCGAGAATTTAGTAAGGGCTACAGCAAAGCATGGGTGGCCCTAGTGTTCCTAGCAAGGAGATATGAGTATAGTACATGGCACGAGATGTCGAACTAGCGATGAGTAGGAATAAGGGAAGTCAATGTGAGGGCGTCCCATGGTATTATTACTATCAAATACTAGCTTAACCATCACTCATGAAGATTCTACCCCATTGTTTCAGAAAAACCCCGCGCACCCAAAAACAAAAAGCCCCGCAGAGAAAAGAACTCAGAAAACGAAAACCAGCTAAGACAAATTTGTGGGTTGGGATTACCACATCAATTGCTGTGACAGGGAGCGGATCAAGTTGTGGGGCAGAGGTGGGCCAGTTGGGTCCGCGCAAGACGCAGGAATAATAGCGGCAGCTAGGGTCTGCAGGGAGGGTGGGACAATCCTTGGGCAAACATTTTGGGATGATGGGGGAGCTGCGATGGCACCGGGGGTCTGGGTGGTAGCAGGCAGGTCGCAACATGGGCATTTGGGGAGACTGAAGATCTCCACTGGTTGGAGTTACCGAAGACAGAATTGTCCCAGCTCTGTGGGGAGCCACACCGAGAGTCAAATGAGTCCGCATGACTGAAGCAGCAGGCGTGGTACCTTGTACCAGGGGGAGAGTTGTGGTCGGTGTGGAGGTGGTAGTTGTTCTTGCAGTGCTACCCACTGGCAAAAAGGTTGAATGGGTGTCTTCTCAACCGCCTTGCCAGGACGGCTCTGGGCATGCTATCATGAGGGTACCTGTGTAACTGCGGGCCTCAGAATTTAGAGGTACTCTACCATCCAGGGTTCTCACAGAGAAGCTCGTTGAGATTTTTCAGCATTTCCAATTCCGACCGCTGCTGATCCAGAGAGTCAGGACAGGTTGGCAGATCGGGTCTCCCAGTCTCTTGGGTGATCATATTCTTTTATATATATCATTATCTACAGTATTTGGCTGGTGATATTTGCAGAAAGTCTGGCGGGGTTAAGAACCTGCAGTGTCAGTATGACGGACTGAGTGGGCTTTGTTGGAGGGTCTCAAGGAGCCGCCGGTAAATGGGTCATCCATTATAGTATGCAACTAGGTATTGATTTTGTTAGCCAAAGGAAGGATTGTTCACGGATATTCCGTCGCCAGGATGGGCAGTAGCACAGATGGTGCACTGGGGTCTCACGTGGCAGTGGCGGGCGGTTTTCAGATTCATTGTCTTATATATGTGATTAGCTAAATATTTTGTTAACAGGAGGAAGGAAATGGGAGAAAACTTAAGTCGTCAATAAGAATTGCCTCCGCGTAGCTGGATGTCAATGATTCCACCTCGGACTGCTCCTTGCTCCACTTACTATTCACGTCCATGAGTCACTCATCTTCATCCTCGTCCACATGCTCCTCATGGGTTGCCTACCAATATCTCCACCGTGTCCTGTGTGATCCCAGACCTTACTCCAAAAATGGTTGGTATTGGCTCTATGCTGGTACGGGGTCTGGTCAGGGTCCTGTCCATGATTGAGACACCCCTCCATGACCATAAGGTGCTGGGGATCTTTGCCATCATTGGTATCAAGCGAAAATCAGATATCATTATCTTTATTTAAAAAGAAGATGTGGCGGACCAAGAGAGACTCAAAGGATACCCACCGAAGTACACGTATGCCCTCACTACAGGCTGTGTTGTGATACCGGTAGCACTCCATTGCCTCCTCCACACATTGCTGTGAGACTACCCCGTACAAATCTTTGATGCTTGATGATTCCAGCACTTCCTGGCGATTTCCCAGTTGCGAGGAATGGAATCCCGCAGGTGTTCAAGGAATGGGTACCCCTCACCAGCGGCCACTGTCACGCAAACTTTGTGAACTTGTACTGCCCATGGCAAGTTTGGGTAGGTCTAAGTTTGTTTAACCAATCACCATAGATTTTGGCACGCAGGTAGCAAAACATAGAAGCCGAAGCACACTTATTTGGAGCTCCCTCGACCTCCACCATCACAGGCTGACCCGCCATTAGATGCTTCCTTGTTGTCACAAGTTTCTTGGCCCTGTCCAGGACCAACATTCACAGGTGATGTGCAGCTTCCCCACTTACATAGCCCTGTTCTTGTTCTTTACCAGCACAATCGGTCCTGCATCGCGCAGAAGAGAGTGGGCTAATATAATGATGAACTCTGAATGGGAATCAGTCAGATAGCGGAGGTCCCGAGCACACGCTCCCATGTGGGCCCTGATCTCCTCATGACTGGTTCTCTATGGAGCAAAGGTAGAGGGGAGAATACAGAACCCACACCGGCTTTTCACATATGCTATTTCGCCATCGCATTCCCCTCTTGAAATACGCGAGTTAGTTGGATGCAATCTACGCAATGTGTATAGTTTAAAGTATTCCCTGGTACGGACACCTCCAGAGCCAGCTCCAAAGATGTATTCTCCACCAAAACCTCACTTGTGCTCCCACTACTGCTCTTATTAAAGGTTAGATCATGTCAGTGGACTTGGGGGAAAGAAAAAGAAAAATGGAAGAACTGTGACTGTGATCAATTGCTTACACTGTATTGCCTACTCTGGATGCCAGGCTACATGGCAGCGCGTGACATGTACCTCTCCTCACATCATGTTGATGACATTTGTGGGCATGCGGTATATTAAAAAAGAACACGCAGTTAGTAAGGCACGGCAGTGAATGATTGGGTGGAACCCAGTTTCCCATTGGTTGCCTGAACTGGATTCACAGCCTTCCTTTTTGCTGGTTTGTTTTTAAGAGGAGGCCAGGAACAGCTAGGAACAAAATCATTGATAATCAGTATATGGGGGGGGGAGTAAGCACTTTGACTGATGTATGGAGCGATGTGGGCGGGGGCATTGCCATGAGGGTTGTGGAGTGTTGGGTGTTGGTAGCAGAGTTGAGGTATGTGAGGTAGAAATCCACACAAGGAAGAAAAGGGAGGGTTATGGGGGAGAGAGAACATGTAGGGCAAGGGGAGAGATAACTGGTTGGCCAAGGGAAGTGGGAACTGGTATGGCAAAGTGAGAAACATCTGATATGGAGCAAGCGAACCCCAAACCAGTCTTGTAAGCAAACACTAGGATGACATTGACATTGACAGACAGCAAAGAGAAATTGTGTTGCCTGGATCCAGCTATTTCAAGAAAAATGTATTGCTAGCATCAGAAAATATTTTACCACATATGTAGTATACTTCTTAACATATTGTAATATGGATGTAGTGTGGCAAGGTGTTTACTTTTTGTTTATAAAATAAACTTGTAAGCCACAGGCCAGTGTGACACCAAGTGATGTCCGCGACTTGGCCAGTTGGAATATCACATGACTGAATGGGAAATCCTAACCCACAACCACACATGGCAGGGAAGTTGTTATTGGCTAGGGGTGATGATATGTCAATACACAACTTGGGCGTCCATGCTATACAATACAGGAGATGAGGAAATTGAGGATATTATAAGAGAGTAGCGAGGTTTTATACGAAATATATAAAATAGAAGGAAGTAGAGATTGTGCATGATTCGACAAATATAACAGGCAGGCTAACTACTAACACTATCAATGTAGGCCACCACCACGTCGAATTCCTGCTCGGTCCAATTCATTATGTTGCGGGGCGAGTGTAAGCCCCGGCACTGCTTCTCTGGCCTCACGGCCCCTACGTTTTCATATACAATATGTGCACTCTTTGGTACCTTTTTAAGTGCCCCACAAGTCTGTGAATCGGGGCTAGCGCTTATCGATTCTGGAGACTCTACTTTTTCAGTTCCAATGGGACATGATTTGCAGGAGTTGGGTCAATTTCTATCCGCCAGAAGTTTCAAGCTACATCACGTGAGCGTCTCCCTTCTATTACCTCATCACCTCTATGATTATTCTCGCCTACACCAGATGCAGATGGCGGCAATAGCCGATATCTTAGTACTATACCACAGTCAGCCCCGTCATTTTTCCCATTCATGCCAGGCGTGGATGATGTGACTGCCATATCTAGGACCTGCAAATATCCTCGTAGTGACCGACTCCTAGGACCTACATTAGCCACAGTGTCCAGTGTGAGAGCCCGGCTATGTATTTGATAAGTACTTGGATCTTGCTTGAGGCCAATATTCCACACTCTATCCTTTTCAGCATAGCAGTGGCCCCTGGCTGTTACCATTTTCGGTCACGAGCTATCATCATCATCAAAACAATACACCAAAATATGGTGCGGGTCATGCAGAATTTGATTTGATAGCAACTAGCAATTCATCACGGTATTATTCGCGAAGAAAATGCTGTGTATCTGTGATAGCAGTTATAGGGAGTAGTTTTTGTGCATCTTGCTATCTTCATATGTCATGCCTAGGATATAGCGAATTGGTCAGATAGCCACCCGCCTCTAAATCATGGTGCAAAATGTGGAAAGCTCCCTGGAATCTAATTCAAAAAATTGTACTCCAAATATATGATTTCCTCGTTAATAGACTGATTGAGGGCCAGGTTGACCTTCCATCAACATCTTCTTGGAGCCTGACAGACATGCAACACACTTGACTGGCTGCACGCAAACAATACATGTAGTACGTGGACTATCTAGTCATCCATTACAATTAATGTTATCGTTGTCAGTGCTGGGAAACTTGAATCATGTAGGCCAGGGGACTAACTGGGTCCGATAGCCGTAACACCAGGTCGAGCGAGCTGTTGAGGCACATTGTGGCCCCCTTGTAGAACATCTGTATTCCATGGCGCCCGCTCTTGCAGAACATCTTGACCAGCTTCTGGAACTTCCACATTCGCGGCCACTGGCTGTTGCGAAACATCCTGCGCAACTGGAAGCACTTTGGCATTACTAAGTTCCATCAGTTGGGCATCTTCTGATCGGCTTGGAGAATTACAGCATTCCCCAGTACCGCATATTCCGGAAAGTTCTCACTAGCTTACACAACCTCCGCATTCTGATGTGGCAGCTGTTGTAGCATCAGATGTCTGAATTGGAGAACGTAAACAATCTGGGGTGCAGGCTGGCATGCCATATTCTGACAAGCTGGAGAGTGTGGACCCTCCCAGGTGCCACCGGTTGAGGCACATTGGGGCTAGCTTGAGGACCTTGGGTATTCGCATATATAGGGTGTGGGGAGACATTGACACTCCTTTGACCCGCGCCACTTCACAGCAGCAAGATTGCTACAACTGGGTTGATGGTATGGATGATTGCAGGTGATTCGGCAGCATGTGGAAGTGTACCATTTTTGTGAACAGATGCCTTAAACCTCTTGCTAGAGTGCTTAGCAAGTGAAAGGTGAGCATCTTCGATCCACGCAAGCTTGTCATAATCCCCGGAGGCCAGTCCTGCAATACCTATGAAATTTTCATATTGCTCCAACAAGCCGAGTCAGGCTGGTTCTTGTGAGAAACAGCTGTGAACAGTAGACGCAGACATCGCCGATCTCCTCGCGTCACACATACAGAGTACCACCTTGGTAAAGAGTATTCATGATGCAGAAATATCCCAATTATCCCACTATGTCCACGCTCACGAGAACAAGCAGGGGGATTCCCACTATGAATCTGGCACCGGTGTGTCTGGCTGGTAGCGAGAAACCAATAATGAAGGGGTTGCTAATTAATCTGACTCAGAATCACTCTATAAGGTCATCGTGTGGCCCACTTCCTATGCACAGAAGTATTCTCCCTGCGCAGCAGAATCTATTAGAGACCATGATGGATTGCTAGAACAATGTCGAAATCTGTGTGAGGGCCCATGAGCACCATTTACTAACTAATACAATTTCAAACTTGCGTCCGGGTTCTAACTAAGCAAGGTATCGCAGTCCCGCATCAACGTATATTGTTCAGATAGGTTATGCAATTCAGTTGACATCAGCTATAGCTTAATGCATACACTAGATAACCACTTCTGGTTGTTTGATATGCATAGCCCATACTTGCAATGGTTTCAAAAGGTCAAGTTGAGGATGCTGTAAGAGCTTTGCTATTCTTCTACTGCGATATTCTAGACTGCATGAGTTACGTACTGTGACAGATAGCATACTATGAAGATCTTGTTTACTCTCGGTAACGTTAAGGCAATTTCAATGGACAATGAGTATAATCGGAAATATATATAACAGACTGGTGGTAGGATATTCAAGTATCTATCCTCCGTCTCCTCTACACACCCGGCGATTGAAATCAACGCTCAACGCTAGGTACTCTCGAACCATCCACCCCCCCTCTACTCCCACGATGGCTACGGCCTAGGAGTGACGGCCAGCTCCCCGTTTTCCCATTGCCTTTGCTTGCTCTTTTACACGGCGTGGCTTTCCTCCCTCTGGGTTCTGGTACTGCCTTTCTGCTGCCTGTTCTCGCCCCTTTCCTCGCTTAGCGAGGCCCCTCCTCACAGTAGGCGACCGCTCGCTTCCCATGCTTCAAACGGCTGCGAACACGGTTTCTGCTTTACGCGAGGACCACTCTTTAGGCCTGATGGTCGACCTCACTCCTCTCCTTCCTTGGGGCCCTCTCTTCTTCGTTTCCGTTTGGCGTTGGCTATGGTGGACGCCTGTCTCCCTGTGTGCATGAGCGCGGTGGGGGAACGCCTCGGCTAGTAACTGCGGGGCCTGTCTCGCTTGGAGATTTGGCCATACCCTCCTAGTCTTACGGTTCAAGTTGGGACTACTCTTGTTGGAGACCGCCTAGCAAGACACGAACACGATTACTGATAGTCAACACGGTCGCGTTCGCTTTCTGGCCCGTTCTGGCAGTTGGATCGCCTTGCACACTACTGCTAAACCATACCTCGGCTAGCACCCTACTGCTCCTCCCTCTCCCGCCGCAGCCGACAGGCGGCTCCCTTACTCGGTTACATCGCGTTCCGGGATAACTTCTATGGTTTTCTGCTGCCAGCGCGTATCTCTGGCTTGGTTGTTGTGGGGCTCACCCTGGTGCGAGTTTTCTTTCGTTCTTTTTTTTGAGATGTCTGTGGCGGTTACCTTCTTATGTTTTTCCTCTTTCTTCTTAGTTAGGCTTCCCCTATTCTCTGAGTTCGCTTGCGAGGTAGGGAAAGGTTTTTCTTAGGGGAGAGATGTGCGGTTAGGCCCATACTAGAGGGTCTTGGAGATACGGTCGGGCCGGGCGAGGGGAGGAATGGGGATTGTTTATGCCATAGCTAGCGCTGCATGCAAGTTCTTGTACCCTAAATAACAACTAATACCTGATGATAAAAAAAAAAAGAAAAAAAAAAAGAAAAAAAAAGGGATATTCAAGTATCATGTCAATATAGTATGCCCCACTCATGCCAAATATGTAGGCTAAAGGTTGTCTGGAAACACTTCCATCTGGTGCAACAGTGGTTCCAATTATTTGAATATCAGATCAGAGCCACCTCCGTAACATCTCCGATTACAAGCTGGTATAGCCCGTGTATAGTAAGATTGGAAAGATTCTATCAACCAAGCATGACAGAGTTGGAATAGTGGCAGTTCTCCTTCTTAGTTATTGGCGCACCCACTCCAGTTCCAACTACCCTCTGCTCTAGACATCCTACAGGGGTAAAATAAAAGAGATACACTGCAAGGCTTACGTGAGCACCTATTCCAGCCTTTAGTAGTGGCCGGGCTTCGCCGTGTCTCAATTGACTCTACCGACGGCAAAATCTTGCGATGCTTCCCTCCTATTGGCGTCTAGGATTTCTGACCATAAGGAAAATGTTGCGCTTCATGGCGCAAAATCCAATGCATTTACTAAATGTAACATATCTGTGGATATGTCAGGATGCAACATGGATGAGGGGTATTGAGCTAGAAATATTGCCTGATAAGACCGCCTAGAGGAAGAAATTCAGGATAAGGGGTAGGAGTCCATATAGGGTGTTTTCCACGCCCAGTTTAATAATCCAGGTATCATGATTTGGAGAAATAATTTTCATAGACTTCAGCGCATTTTAGCTGCTGCTCTGTATTAGTCAGATTTATTCTATACCGTTTATCTTTGACTTTTCAAGTAGATGATAGATTAGGTTCCACGGTTTTTGAAGAAACATGTATTCCTGGAAGTATTGGATAATGCCTGGAAATCTTTACCAGAGTCCCCAGGATTTTATTTACCAGCAAAAGCCTATTATGAGGTTGCAGAGTGGCAGGGAAAGCAAATGAGAAACAGCAGTGGTTGTATTGCGGGTATTCTCACCATGGTGTTGAGATACGAGGATAGCACTCAACACCAACCTTTCAAATGTGTACTCGCCTGTGTCTGACCCTTACTCTATTGCACTAGGGTGGCCTAATAAGGAAACCATGTAGAGGAGACCATGGATTATACAGAATGATATCTAAATCAGTATCACGCAGCTAAAGATAGCTTCTTGGAGCTTAGAATATCGAAATGTACAGGGTCAAATATTCCACACCAGCTTGTAGAGCTATTACATCCGTGGATTTTACGCAATGAATTACTAGTCTAATCAAAGTGGCACCATACGCAGCTGAATTCGCACAAGGAAGAGAATGCACAATGTCTGGAATTGATCCAGATAGAAGCTCTTTTCAACTTTATTAAGATGCATCTACTTTAGCAGTACCAGGATCATCTGCACTAGTTTGGGAATATCCCGCAGTATTCTCCCGAGTTCAGCTAGCTAGCACACAAAGACCAGATAAAAGGCTGATGGAGACATTCAAATAATAATGACCCTCTATGGCAGATGCCCCACACCTACGGGCCATATCACGCGATCCGAATGAGACTTTTAGATCTGGATTGTATGGAAAAATCGCACATTGATCTTATGACAGACACGGTGCACATTTTAGACAAAATGAGTACTAAATCTCTACTATCCAGAATTCGTATAGTGCTGCAGGAGCACTAGGGTGCTGGTATCGAGGATGGAGATCATGGCAGGATCGTGGGAATTTCAATGGAGACAACCCATATTGAATTGCAGGTATATGGTGGGCAGAGTGAGCACATCGTGAATTCTGTTCCGGAAGTGGCGGAAATACTTTGACACCTCCTGGTTGAACTAGTAACTCAACTTCAAATCCCAATTGTAACTTTACCAGAAACAGATGTTTCTGACATTCGCAGGGTACGATGTACTGTCGCTGAGGAGTGGTGAAATAAGGCTAGTGACCATGATTGGTTTTGGGCACAACCAGGGATAGAGGACAGGTATGGTGCAGTTAGAGGTGGGCTACATGGGAAACTTGTCTCACTGTTCAAACTCGGTGACTAGTACTACCAAGATAGAGACTACGGACTGGCAATAGACGAGATGTTGTGCGTAGTTAACTATTGACGCCGATCAGAGTTACACAATCTTGTCACAGTCCCGCAGCAAGCGAGGTCACATGAGCAAAGCATTACAATAGTGGAAATTGGCACAATCATGGGCCTAGCCCCCCTAATCGTCCTGGACAAGTGGAGAGGGGTCGTCAATATTCAGATCGATATAGAACCTTCAATCAGATATATGGATCCGGTAATGGATCAAATTACTGCCCATCTACGAACTCTACAAGTTGTGTTTCCTCTGCTATATCTCCTCTACAGAGATGTTTTGGGTGCGAAAAAGAATGGGAGATTTGGCCTAGTACTCTTGCTGCAGTATTGGGTAATAATGCTAAGCCAAATCTCTCATTATCGAAGATGTCGCTAATATGGAGAGAACAGAGACAGCGAGCCACTCGGAATGGGAAGGCTGGATAGAAAATAAGCTAGAAATTGTAGAATAGTAATAATGGAGGACACAAAAGATAAAGCAGTCTCACCAATTAGTGAACCTGTGATATCAAGAAGAGCGCTAGCGCTGTGAGGTGTCAAGCTGCCCATTATGTCAAAAGAATAAAAGGTAGCATAAGGGACAGACACCGGATAACCGTCCGATACCAGTGTGAAATTAGAGGAATAGCAGTAGTACTGGTCAACACCATGGGAACTGGTGGCAACTGGTGAAAAAAAAGCATAGATGAAGATGTGTAGTGCAGGTGCACGACGTCCAGTTTTGCTCATAAGAAGGTTGGACCTGTAGCCAGGGTCAGAGCACAGGAAGGGGGATAGGCCAAGAACAGCACATGTGAAGAAAGGGGATACGTGGGAGGCATACAGGATGTGATTCTGACGTGAAGGTTTGCAAAAGACCTGCAGGATCTGATTCAAACATTGCCGTGTGCCCAGGTTATACGGGATGTATCAGAGGTGTCGGCCATTGCAGGGTAGGTCCTGATACAAACAATTCAGGGGAGGCAGCAGTTAAGGGAGTGGCAGCAAGACCCCAGGGAGGCATATCAGCCGTAGGTTAATTCTTTACTGATGGATGCACTAGATTCAGTAGGCACATTGCACTGGTACTGGACTCATGCAAAATAGAGGATGTCAAAATGATTGAAACTGTGGCAACATTTGTGGGCAGCAAAGACACCGTGCCTTCGGACCCCATCCATGGGGCAATTACTTTCCAGGTTCTATCTCGGGAACTTCTAGCCACAATGAAGACTCATCTATTTAGATAATCTTGATATATTGAACATGTAGAACATAGCATGAGAATTAGAGTTATATAATCTGGTCAAACCAGAGATGCCAGGGATACCACCCCTCCGCTGACCCAAGTTGTCTCTTCTCGGTTCAAGACCTTGGGGCTTCATCTCCGTTCTTCGAGAAGGCTGCCGGTGAAGGCTTCCGCCTCCTGAATACACCGGTACCCTCACCTACTTTCCCTTTGATACCAACCTCCACCCCTCAGTGATAGACCTGGCCTTTGCAAATGCCCCTCTCTCACCTAACTTCCGGTCTTGGGACACGCCTCTCTCTCCTTCGGGTTCAGACCATGTCCCAATCCTGATCACGCTATCACAGCCCTTGGCCCGCCCCCCACCCCCCTCTCCTTCGTGGACGAAGACCGACTGGCCCGCCCTTGAGGAAGGACTTAAGAGGATGAATTTCCGCCCCCCTCCCTCCCTTCCTATGCCACGCACAGTGTCAATCTGGTTTGACACGGCCTTGGATAGGATTAGGTCCCAACTCAGAGGTCACACCCGCGACAAAAGACCCTACTACAGGTCGAAACCCTGGTGGACCCCCAACCTAACGGCACAGAGATCGGCCTTCTACTCCACCATCCGGGCAGCCCGCCAGGACCCCCTCCCCTTGTCCAAAGAGCTGTGCAGGGAAGCACGCCTCCTGTATTTCAAGGCTATCAAGAAGGCTAAGAACGATTACTGGAAGGACTTCCTGCAAACAGCAAACTCCCAGTCCCTCTAGACAGCTAAGAGGTTTGCGTTCGGCAAACCACTCGCCAGATTCCCCCAGATTCCGGTGGCAGAAACCCCCAAAGAGATCAATAAGGCCCTCTTTGAGCACTTCTTCTCCCCCCCCTCGCATCCTACGTGAGTTTAGGGACTTTCCAGAGCTGTCAGCGGAAGAAATATCCACTGCTCTTCAGAAGTCCTCTTCATGCTCTGCCCCTGGGCCGGACCAGATACTCTACTAAGTCTGGAAAAAGGTCCACCGTATCAACCCTAGCATTCTCACATCCCTCTTAGGTCCCCTGGTTAGGCACGGACACCACCCTCCCTCCCTGAAGAAGGCCAATGGCATTGTGCTGGACAAACCTGGTAAACCCTCCTACGACACCCCTACTTCTTTCCGCATCATTGTCCTCCTAGAGACTGTTTCCCAGATTCTGGAAAGGGTGATGGCAAACCGCCTTTTGGCTCTGGCTCGTTTCCTGGGCCTCCTCTCCCCCAACCAGACTGGCTCGCTACCTGGTCTGAGTACCTTTGACGTGGCGGCTACCCTCTCCCACTAGGTCCAGCGGTTCATGCGCCACAAGCTCAAGGTCTTGACCCTTTTCCTGGACATCAAAGGGGGCTTCGAAAAGGTCTTGGCCCCGATACTATGGAACAGACTCGCCACCAGAGCGGTCAATCCCTACATGGTATCGTAGATAAGGTCTTTCCTCCACGGCCGTACCAGCCGCCTAGTTTTCCAGGGCGCGCCACAAATCTTCTGCCCGGTCTCGGTCGGCCCCCCTCAGGGCTCCCTGATCTCCCCCCTCCTCTTCGTTATTTACCTCTCTACCCTCCACTTCTCGGTCCCCAGGGGCCTCATCCTATCCTACGTGGACGACTTCGCAGTCACGGTAGCCTCGGGCTCGTACCGGAGGAATATCCAGAGACTGCAAGGCATCATCAAGATCCTGCAACAGAAGGCTGGCAGGCTGGGTGTGTCCTTCTCGATCGCGAAAACAGAACTCATGTACTGGGAAACCCCCTCTCAGAAGATCCCCCCACCCCGAACCCAGGTACGGCTGGACGATCTTGTCTTCCGCCCCTCCAAGCTCACAAGACGGCTCGGTTATTGGTTTGAGCCCTCATCCACTTCCGGCACAAGAGGTACCAGGTCCCACTTTGTTAGAAGGCTCGCACTGGCCCAGGGCGCCTTCGCCACTATAAAAAGGTTATCTAGACCTGGAAACGGCCTTCCTCCCTTCCTCTTCCACCGCCTGGTGGTGTCTGTGATCTCCCCGATCCTCCTTCACAGTGGGGACCTTGTCTCCCCAAGTCTTACCATCCTCGACCGCATGTCGGCTTTTTGGAGGGCTGTCCCGAGATGGGTTACAAACTGCTTCTCCTCAACACCTATCGGCACGCTCTCTTGCGAGTCAACCCTGCCCTCCATGCCCCTTCTGACACGCCACCACCAGAGACTTGCAGCTATAAGGCTGGTCTGCCTCCCCCCAGAGGCCCACCCAGCAACTGCTAGGTTCCATCCAACGTTCCCGACCTCGTCCCCCTTCAGAGCCCTTGACGACCGCCATCACCACATGCAGGGCCTGACATCGGCCTATGCTCCCCTCTCGTGGAGATCCGCTGTGCCCTCCCCGCCTATAAGAAAACAACTTCCAATTGATGCTATTGCTCATCAGACCCTCCCCTTCATCCCCGTTACTGGTCCTCTACCGGTGGCTTCCCCCGACCTCCTCCCGCCAGCCTGTCTTCGGCTTGGAGATGGCACCCCCACCTACAAGTCGATCAAGTTGAAAATCAGATCGGCACTAGTCAAAGACTGGAACGACCAGTTCCCGCCACCACCGACCTACCCTTACCCCGTGTCCCTAGCGCCCCACCCCATCATTGGGCTAGGAAGGTTAATGGCGGGAAGGATCCACCAGATGCGATCAGGCAAGAGCTACCTCACCACACACCCATTGTGGTTCACTGAAGACCCCTCCCCCCTCTGCCTGTATTCCGAGGAGGACGCAGAAGACTGCACCCATGCCATCCTGTCCTGCGAGTCCCGCAGGGTACCTCGTGAGCACCACCTCCAGGGACTCACTTGGTTAGATAAGGACAGCCCCCTCTGGTCGAACCCCTCCGCTCTCAACTCCCTCGCTAGATACATAAACGTCACAGCGACAGGTTTCCCGCCAGGAATGCCCCCCCGCAGAATGGGACCCTCGTCGCCCCGCGGACGCGGACGTGTCTGCTCTACCGATCCGCGGCTTCGCTACCTGAGAGGGCACCGACCTCTGCCTGCTACATTTTCTTGTTTTCATAGGAGATTGTTTTTCGTCATAATCATGCATTTTATTGTTTTACTTCATTAGGGATTTGGTGTCGGCTATCGGACACCCTTACGAGGAACTTTATAGTTTGGTACGATATTTCTTTTGTTACTTGTGGGTTTTTGAGATTAAGGTTTTGTTTATGCCATAGCTATCGCTGCATGCAAGTTCGTGTACCATAAATCAATGAATACATGAAGATAAAAAAAAAAAAAAGGAAAAAAAAGGAAATTTGATGCTGGGGATAGGTGATCGGGGGAGGTTGACAGGAGTAAACATTGGTACGATTTCAGGTACAGCTGACTTAATCCTAGTGGTGGACTGATGTCACCAATGTCGTAAAGCGTGGAAATAGTTTTCACATCATTCATGGTTATGAGTCATAGGTAGGTTATATTTCACAGATGACCTGATTTAGAGGTTATGGATTTTACGCATATAATCATATTGGTTATATGACTGGTTGTGATAATATGTCATGTTGTACATATGACCTCATTTGAGGTTATTGGTTTCACGCATCTGAGTACTTTGGTGATATGACTGGCTCTGATGATATGTTACTTTTTCCACATGACTTCATTTGGAGGTCATGGGCTTCTCGCATGGGACCACTTTGGTCATATGATATATTCAGGAGGATTTCAAGCAACTTACGGTTGGGAGTCATATGTGGAGCATGTCTTGAGTAGTGCGTCAGATGGTTCTGAAACCCGACGATATAAGCGGGTTACCTGGACGCAGGAAATGAGCTCATCAGGCTTTATTCCAAGTTACTCTCTTAGATATTACTTTATGCTTTTACAAACACAAAATCCTTTCTGACTTTGTGAATACATATCTATAAGGCAAGGACTCTCCGAAGCATGTAGAGTGGTGCAAAGAGTATAACTGGCAATAAGGACCAGAGACAGTAGAGGCTCGCAAAGCTTATCGTAGGAGGAGGCCAAGCGGCTGTAATCGAGAGAAGAACAAGAGAAGTACCTGCTGCCAATTGTGTGGAACTGAGAGCGGTTAGTCTAACAGAATATTACGTAGCATCACCATAGCGATGCTCCCACAATAACAAGATTGACTACGCCTTTGAAGATCCAGTGCAAGAGCCACACAAGGCGGCAGACAAACCACAACGGAAGTTCACACAGCTCGAACGGATACACAGCCTGATGACATACAAAGAAGGATTAGTTTACAAAGAATCTGGCTATCAGGAGGAAGCAAGAGACAGAATCAAGGCCTACAGGCTATGGGGAGCAAAGGACACAGGCCTAGCATGGGGCCCTATGTCAGAGATAGTACCGGAGCTTAGCCACGAACAAATGGAACAGATTCTTCACAATATGGGACAACGCAGACCGCAAATCAAATAGCATGAGACATAAGGAAATGACTCAAGTCATCCCAGGAGCTGGCCAGCTGAATACATGATTTTTCGCAGAGCAGTGGGATGGCAGAATGGATATGATGCGGAAATGATTACTTATATCATGAGGTGTCGGGAGAGAGATGCAAGCCACTAACTTAGGCCATACATGGAAGGAGAGAAATCTACCTACTAGCACAGCTAGGACGACTACAGGGAAGCCATCAAGCAGGAGTTGGGGGAGGGAGACTCACGGGGAGTGCCTGGAATCAAATTGTAAAAGCTTGGATCAAGGATCTAACACAATGACTGATTACGAGAATGAGTTCAGACTCTGCCAAACAGATGCTAGGATGGACGATACGCCTGTATTAGAATAGTTATATCTCGACAAGTGTACAAGATAGGGTAAGGAATTCGAGAACTGCGACTCCGAGGTCCACACTGCCTATTAACTACCTGAATGGGCCATTCAGAAACAAACGAGGCTGGCGGTTCTAAGCCAGCTGGAGAAGGAAATGTACAGGAAGGCAAATGAGACCTGCACCCCCTGGAACATCGATGGGACATACAGACCAGCATCACCAGGATATGAAGGGAGTTTGAGGTCCACCATTACCTGAGGGTTGGAAATAAATAAGCTACAGAGAAGTCAACAACTAGGACTGTCCTATGAGGAATACGGAAAACGAAGGGATCAGAACCAATTCCTGAAGTGTGGAGGAAGGGGTCGCCACATGCGGGAATGCCGAAGTAGCCCAGAGAATAGAAGAAACCAGTCATGTCTGCCTAGGATAACAACTGCTTCAAGCAGCAAAAAACGACTATTGAGAGTGAGATGATGACGGAGGGCGAGCAAGGGGAAAAGGAAGGCGGTCCCAGGTGAGAAATGGTCAGATGGACAAGAAGAGAGGAGAACTATGGAGAAGAACCTGGCGGACCGAAGACGATGGAAGAACATCGCAAGGGCAAACCACTGCGTAGCGCTTCTAGGAGCAGAAGGAGATCAAATGATGATCAAGGCAATACTATGCGATACAAAAATGAAAGCTATCATGATACGCCGGGTGGTGGACCCTGAGAAACAGAGAATGTCATCGAGTAGGAACTCTGCGAGAAATACAACTACCCCCTGAGTCTGACAAAAGAGAAGTGAGAGGGTTATCTGGCATACTGAAGGACCAGTCCTATGGGACTGATAACCCGTGTAGTGCAAGTACCTATGGCTATAGGCAGCCATGGGGAAGAGGGAACCTGCCAGGGAGGGAAGATTCAAAACAGAGAGCTTATCTGGAGAATGCCATAGTTAAGACTATACAACCCCGCAATCGACTGGGATAATCACAAGGTAACAATGACTTGTGCACAATGCACAACAGGATGTGTCAACAGTTCACTAGTACAGTACATAACACTGGAAAAAGAAGCACAAGAAGAGAATAGGAAAGGTCAGATCAACCAATTGAGGGAAGGACAGGACAAAAGGATAAGATTGGAGAGATTGTATGACTACGCTTTGGCAACAACCATGGGCTCGAAGCAAGTGGCAGGGTATGACCTATACGCGGGTGAGAACAAGTCAATCAAAGGAAGAGGACAAGAAATAATATTCACCGTGATAGTGAAGGCACTACCTTCAGGTACCTATAGATGGATAGCACCATGCATCTGACTCGCAGTCAAGGACTGACTTATTACCAACGTTGGAGTCATCGATACCCTTTTTACAGGAGAGAGGAAGGTGGTCTTGGCCAACCTGTGAGGCATTGACCAAGACATTTGACTAGGAGATGGGATAGCACTGCTGATCATGAAGAATATTGGCAAGGAAGAAATGCATGAAGTATGGAAAGTTCATGATACAGAAAGAGGAAACAAGATTTTTAGTAGCGCAGATAATGCGAAGACCAAGATAGAAGAATCAGCCAAGATTCAGGATATAGGAGCCCATACATTTGGCAGATATTTCAACGGACCAGACCTCATTGGCAAACCTCAAATCGATTCCTAGAGAAGAAAAAGAGGAACTGAAATGAATCAATATCAGCCCTGAAATAGCGATATAACAAAAGAAATCAAAGAAGGCGAAGGAAGGGTACAACATAATACAGTGCAAGGGCCAAAGATTGACCAAACTGTTCTGTGAAAAGGAGGCCCATAAACCACCACTAAGAAGGCCGGGAGTGGATCACAAGATCCACGTCGAGAAAGGTGAGGTGACAAAAGCCAAGAACAGGATCACATAGAAACGCCTCTACCCACTGCAGTAAAAAGAACCCCATGAATTGCCTGGATTCATGAAACAAAACCAAGGACGAGGATGGCTACAATATGCATCCGCATCTGCGGGATCACCTATCCAAGTTGTCAACGAAAGGGATGGAAAAACGGAGCTATAGGTAGTCTACTGAGCCCTCAACGTGGTAACTAACAAGGACCAATACCCAGTAACGGTGATTGGAGACGTACTGAAATAGCTTAGAATGACAAACTATATCAGCTAGCTGGACATCACGGACCTCTATGACAATATTGGGATAAAGCAAGGCAACGAATGCAAAACTACCTTCGCCACAAGGGCAGGAATGTACAAATATTGGGTTATACCATTCAGCCTAATACAAGCATCGGGCTCATTCCAACAATGAATCACCCTGGAACTCAGCAAATTCTGAAACATATACTGCATCGTCTATCTGGATAGTGTCCTCATAGTCTTGGAAAATATGGAACAGCACCAGCACGACATCAGCATTACGATGTAAGATATTCTGCGATCAGGGATGAAGATCAAACCTTGCACCGTGGAATTTCACGCAAGTGGAAAGAGAACACATGGAATTCATTATCAAGCGGAAAGGAGTCCAAGTGGAGTCAGTAAAGAGAGCGGCTATCTGGGATTCGAACAAACCTGAACAACAAAGCTGACATCTTATGCTTTCCGAGATTCTGCAACTTTTAAAGTAGGTTCATCAAGGGATTTAACGGGATGGTAAAACCTCTGTACAATCTGGCAAAAACGGATGATAAATGAGAATGGTGGGAAATGGAGCAGACAGCCTGCGACGATATCAGCACCACACTCTCAACAGTAGTACAACTAGTACATTTCGATCCTCACAAGGAAACGACCACAGAGACTGATCCATCTAAGTAGATTTGACAGGGAATTCTATTTCAGAAATGTAAGTACGTAAAATGGTGACCAGTACGCTACCAGAGGAAAGCGCGGACAGCAGGTAAATGAAAATAGGATTTTGCAAACAAAGAACTATTAGTAATAGTTCAAGCGGTTAAGAAATTGAATAGATATATACAGAACAATGATCACCAAATCAGAGTACTAACCGACCACAAGAATCGCATCCCCTTCCTTACCACCACGCAGCTCAATGACACAAATGTCAGGTAGATGGCGAGGCAGAGGAAGTACAACTTCAAAATTAAGTATAGACCCAGCAAAGAAGAAGAGAAACCGGGCGACTTAATGCGGATCACAAGCGATAAATAACAGGAAACAGAGGAGAAGAGGCATGAGCTGAAAAAGGAGATACTGCTCCCAAACGAGTACTTGGAAGGTATAGAATCAACAGAAACAGAGTCAGGGAATGACAAAGAACTAAGGAATGTGATAGGGGAGGAAGAAGAATTATAGTAGATGAAGGAGAGCCAGGAAAGAGGAGAACAAGAAAGAAATTGGGTGGCCTTACCCCAATGCGAAAGGAAGGACTACGATCCTTAAAGCAACAGAAAGATATGGATGTGGAAAAGGAAGCATAATAGGGCAATGCTCATCAGCAAACAATACTATGATAAACCAGCAAGATAGGGAGGGGGGGCTAAAACAATGCAGGTTATCACCAGGAAATACTGCTTGCCGGAACTGTGGGAATAAGACTAGCCATATGTCAAGAATTGCAACACATGCCCAACGACTAAGGTTGTGCGACATGTATTATATGGACAGGGAAATACCAGTGCGGCAGTAGAAAAGCCACGAGAATCCATATCTCGGGATTTCGTAGAGGATTGACCTAAGTTAAATAGATATGACGGAATCTTGGTGCTTGTTACTATACCTGAAAAAGGTATTGGTTCTCAACAGCGAGTAGACGAGACTTCTCTGCTCTTCTCTAATGACAATAGGGCTAAGAGGTATGTCTACGATAAGGTGGGAGAGACTCTCGTGTCTCTAGTTCTTATAGCCTAGCGTACTCTTTTCTCAACTGTACTCACTTATTAGAGTTTCCATCTCGCATGTTGGTATTCGTAAACAATGTAAAGGTTTTGTATTAGTAATTGCATAAAGTAATAAGTAAGGAAATAACTTGGAACGAAGTGTGAGGAGCCTATCTACACAGGCGCTCTCGCTTTTTGTTTTTCTCGTCACTTTTATCTGGTGTTTAAGGTACACCGTCGGCATGCAGCACCGGCTATGGCAGATACAAAAAACCTCCACTCCTACCCCAGCCCGCAGTAGCAAGAAGAAAAACTGGCAACAAACCCGGAAAGAAAGGTACAAGGGCTGACAGGACTCAAAGCCCGGGAACATGAAACCCCACACCCAAACCCCGCGCAATTGAAAAAACTCCCGTGCCTCGCAACTTGTAGTATATACAAACTGCAAACACTGTAAAAAGAAAGACGCCCAAGCCTATCAGAACAAATGGAACCCCACTTCCCGGCAGTGGTCTAAACCCCATAGTAATGGCAACCCCACATGGTCTTGGCCGGGTCAGAACTATACCACCTACGATAAAAACAAGTCTATGGTGAAGGGATATATCCCGCAAACTGGAAGATGAACCAGGGAGAGAAAAGACTGCGCCATGAAAAGATGAACCAGTGGCAGGGTACAGTGACTAGTGCCATCAAGACCAGGAAGTCGGGTGAAGACACGCGAAGGGCATTGAGGTAAGGCCGTGTAGCAGTTGGTGCAAGCGGAGTGGGGGTGCGGTAGTAGGATGCAAGCCCGTCCAACTACCAGGTCTGGAGGGAAACCAAAGGCGACGCTGTCAACTGTCGGTAATCGTGTTCATGTCTGCCTAGGCGGTCCCCAGAGGGGAGGCAAGCGATCTCACGCGTTTCACATCTAGTCCCTTGTTCTATGAGATATAGCGTCACTTACGGGATGGGATACCGCAGCTTAAGGCAACAGGGGGGAGTAGTGAGAGCGACCTGTGGGCCTGGGGAAGCATTCTTTCATACTTCTACCGATGTTCCCAGCCGTCTGAACCGTGGGAAGCGAAAAGTGGCTGACTGTGTGCAGGGGCCTTACTAGGCGAGGAAAGAGGCAGGGATGGGTAGCCCAAGAGGCATGCCGGAACCCAGAGGAAGCAAAGCCTCAATGAGTAAGAATGAAAAAGAGGGCAGTGAGAGCTGATCGATGGCCGTCACACCTAGGGTGAAGCCGTTATGGGAGGAGAGGAGGGTGGTGGATGGTTCTTGAGATTCCAAGCATTGAGGTTTGATTTCAAGTGCAAGGAAAATAGAGGAGAGAGACGATGGCCTATCTACTCCGCCTCTTTTTCTTTTTTTTTTTGTTGTCAATTTTATTGCGTATTTAAGGTACACCCTCTACATGCGGCACTAGCTATTGTGGATGCAAGAAACCTGCTCCCCTATGCCAGCGCGAAACAGACAAAAGAAAAACTGTCAGGAAGTCAATCAACACAGGAGACCAGGGGCCAAGCCCGCGGGCCCCATGACTGGAACAAGAATAGGATTCGCCTACAAACACTATCTCCAACACCCCATGTAGCCGAAAAGCTCCCCCACCCCCAAATTTTAGTATACACAAACGGTAAAGGCTGTACAGGAAAGCCACCCTCGCCCACCAGAACCAAGTAAACCCCACATCCGAGTAGTGGGCTAAACCTCAGAGCAAGAGCCTCCTTAAAGGGTCGTAACCTGGCCGGATTAGTGCAACCTGTCAAAAAAAAAAAAAATTCACCTCTACGGCTAATGGGTATACGGGCAAAGCAGAAGGGGAACCGAAGACAGAAAAGCACAGGCGGAGGAAAAAAGAACCAGTGGCAAGGCAACGGAACTAGTGCTATCCAGACAGGGAAGCCGGGTGGAGATGCCTCAAGGGCGTCGAGGCAAGAGGGTGTAGCAGTAGGGTGCAAACCAATTCAACAGGCAGGTCAGGAAGGAAACCAAACGCGACCCGGTCAACAGTGTGTAATCATGTTCGTGTCTTTCTAGGCAGTCTCCAACGGTGGAAGGAAAGTGATCTTACCGTGTCTCTCATGTAGTACCTTGTTCTACAAGAGATAGCATCACTTAGTGGATGCAATACCGCCACGTAAGCCAAGCGTAGAGAGGAGTAAGATCGACCCGTGGACCAGCCCAGGAGTTCAGACGTACCGCAAACAAAGTTCCCAGCTATCTGAAGCATGGGAAGAGAACCGTCGCCGACGGCGAGGCGGAGACTCACTAAGCCTGGAGATGGGCGTGAATGTGTAGCCGGAAAGGCATACCGGAACCCAGAGGAAGGAAAGCAACGACGAAGAAAAAGAGTGAAACAGGGCAGTGGGGGGAGGTGGATGGCTCTCACTCCTAGAGCGAAGCCATCATGGCAGGAGAGGGGGGGGGCGGGTGGTTAGAGAGATCCCAACCGTAGAGGTTGATTTCAAGGTCGAGGAAAATAGAGGAGATGGAAGATGGCCTATCTACTGCGCCCTTTTTTTTTTCTTCTTTTTTTTTTTAACTTTTTTTTTTATCTTCACATATTCTTTGTTTACAGTACAAGAACTTGCATGCAGCGCTAGCTATGGCATAAAGAAAAACCTTAATCTCAAAAACTCGCAAACACAAAAGAAACAAGCGCACCAAACTATGAAATCCTCCTAAGTGTGGCGGATAGCTGACACGAAATGGCCGGGAACTAAAATAAACGAATTCGAAAATCATGACAAAAAATAAAACCACCCAGCTGCGAAAGCAAGCGTCCGGCGGAAACAAGCGGTGGGCGCGGGCCCATGTTCAGGGCGCAAAACAGTAAATCGGCAGAGGCACCTCATAGGAAGCGGGAGCGAGCTGGGGGTCCCAGCACGCAGGTGGCATGCGAAGAGGAAAGCCTGTGGCGGTCACATTAAGGTATCTCGCCAGGGAGTGGAGAGAGTCCTTGTTGGTCCATAGGGGGCTGTCTTTGCCAAGGTCCGTGAGCCCCCGGAGGTGGCGCTCATGAGGCTCCTGGCGAGACTCGCAGTATAGGATGCCGTGTGCGAAATCCTCCTTGTCATCCTCACAATAAGGGTAGAGGGGGGAGGGGTCGCCAGTGAACGAGGATGGGTGGGCGGCGAGGTAACTCTTACGCGCGCGCATCTGATAGATCCTGCCCGCTATGAATCTCCCCAGGCCCCTGAAAGGATGGGGTTTGAGGCACGCGGTGTAGGGGTAGTAGGGTGGGGGGTGAAACTGAGTAGACCAGTCTCGAAGGAGAGTGTTTCGCAGCCATAGCTTTACCGACTGGTGAGATGGGGTACGCGCCGTCACAGGGAGCTGGTTGCGAGGAAGGAGGCTGGGGGAAGCCAGTGGAACCAGGCCTGAGGGGTTGATGAATTGGATGGTCCTGTGGGCAATGGCGTCCAACGGAAGGTGTTTGCGTATGGGGGGACTGGGAGGAGAGGTTTTCCAGAGGAGCAGGGTGTAGACGGAAGTCAAACCCCTAGTATATTGGCGGTGGTTCTTCGGAGCTCAGAAGGGGGAGGAGGTAGGGAAGGACGGGTGGATCCTAGCCGTCGCCGGGTTGGTCCCAGGGGGGAGGCACACAAGCCGAACAGCCGCCAGCCTTTGTCGGTGGAGAACCAGAAGCAGGAGGGGGGGTAGGGCCGACTCATATACCAGGATTCCAGCTGTTGTGGACGAGAAACAGTTCGTCACCCATCTCTGGACGGCCCTCCAAAAAACCCACATCCTATCCAGGAGGGTGAGGCTTGGTGAGAAAAGGTTGGCTCTGTAGAGGAGGATGGGGGAGATAAGGGAGGACGCCAGACGGTGGCAGAGAGAGGTGGAGAGACCTTTGTCGGGCCTGGAAAGCCGTTTGATCGTCACGAAGGCTCCTTGGGCCAAGCCGAGCCTCCTCGTGAAGTGGGAGGTAGTGCCTTTGTTGCAGGAAGTGGATGAGGGCTCGAACCAATATCCAAGCCAGCGAATTAATTTAGAGGGGCCGAAGAGGAGCCCGGCTATGAAGACAGAGATCCTGGGAGGATGGACCTTTTGCGCTGGTGTTACCCAGTGCATGAGCTCTGTCTTCGGGATCAGGAAGGCTACCCCCAGCCTTCCAGCTTTCGCCGGGAGTACCCTGGTGATGCCCGGCTGCCTCTGGATGTTCCTGCAGTAGGAGTCCAAGGTGACTGTGACAGCGAAGTCGTCCACGTAGGAAAGGATTAGGCCACGAGGGACCGAAAAATGCAGTGAGGATACATAAATCACAAACAGGAGGGCGGAGTTCAGAGACTCCTGGGTGGTGTCGACAGAGACTGGGGAAAAAATGCAGGGGGGCCCCCGGGAAAACCAGGGGGCAGGAGCGGCCGTGGAGGAAGGACCTGATCCACGAGACCACATACGTGTTGACCGCCTTAGTGGCAAGCCTGTCGCAGAGAATGGGGGCTGAAACATTGCCGAATCCGCCTTTAATGTTGTGGAAGAGTGCCGAGACCTTGAGCTTCGCGCGCATGAAAAGTTGAACTTCATGAGAGAGGGTTGCCGCAGCATCCAAGGTACTCAGACCTGGAAGGAAACCGGTTGGGTGGGGGGAAAGGAGGCCCAGAAAACGCGCCACGGCAGAGAGGCGGGAGGCCATAACCCTCCCTAGGATCTTGGAAATGGTCGCGAGGAGGACGATGATATGGAATGACGCCGACAGGTTGTATGAGGGTTTCCCTGGCTTGTCGAGTACCATCCCATTCGCTCTCTTCAGAGAGGGGGGATGGTGGCCATACGGGACGAGGGGGCCGCGGATGGAGAGGAGGATGCTTGGGTTCAACGCGTGGACTCTCTTCGACACAGAGTATGGGATCGGGTCAGGGCCCGGAGTGAAGCACGAGGAAGAGCTGCGGCGAGCGACGGTTGTCACTTCTGCTAATAGCGGGTGAACATCTTTGAATTCGCGCATAATTGCAGCAGGGCCCGAGGCCTGTTTCTCCGGGAAGAAGTGGGAGAGAAGTGCTGTGTTTATGTCCACCGGGCTCTCAGCCCCGGGTAGCTGTGGGAACCTGTCCGGGGGTCCTATCTGTTGCGCCCCAAAGGCCTACTTATATAGCTGCCCTTCACGCCCGTGTGACTCACGCTTTGAGTCACTCGCTGGATATGACTCACAACCCGTGCATCATATCAAAAATATGATAAACTAATCATATGACACCAACAGTCATAGGTGCGAAACCCATGTTCTCTAAATGAGGTCAAGTGCGAAACATAACCTATCCTCATAACCATATCATATGACCAAAGTGGTCATATGTGCGTAACCCATGACCGCTAAAGAGGTCCTGTGCGAAACATAACATACCTATGTCTCATAATTATGAGTCATGTGAAAATCCTTTCCTTGCTGAGCAACATTTGTGATATTAGCTCCTCCTTCCCTAAGGTCGAGTCCCTCCAAGCTTAGAATTTCTCATTGTGGAGGCCGTCTACGAACCTCCCAAAGTGTTTGGAGCTGTTGGTTGCCACGCGGCAGAACCCCTGTACTTCGTCGATGATGGCTCTTCCTTTGCCCCTTTCCTTTAGTAGGGCGTGGTTTGTCTGCACTATCTTAACGTCACAAGAAGGACGAACTATTTCCATCCCCCTTCCTGCCCAGTAGATCATCTGCTGGTATCTCCTTTCCTCATGTCCCAGTCACGCGATCGTTTTCCCATTGCTGTTTCGTTTCCTCCGCTGCCTGGTGGTTTTCTTGCCGCAATCATGTGCTTGTTCGGCATAGTTCTTCTTGGGACAAAAATGTTTTTGTATCACCCTCCTCCCTAAGTTCCGCTCTCGAAACCTTCTGAGTTTTCTGTTTGACTTCCCATTGTTGTTTGTGGTGATGGGGGCGGTGCCTGCGCATACTGTTCTACCCGGAGATATTGTGGTGTGAGGGGCCGGTGGGCGGAAGCCCTGGTTGTGTTGCCCATTTGGCTTAGATCTGGGTGGTTCGTGGCGATGGCTTTGTTGCCGACTTCTTGCCAGAGAAGAAGTTACTCCCTTGTTTTCCATCTAGGTGCACAGAACACCCATCGCCCATGCATGACGTCCAGTGATAGACGGCATGGTCTCTTTCGTTGTCTTTGACCGCCTTGGTCCAATCGGCCTTACTGGTCTCCTCCTCCTCCTCCTTCTTGATTCTGACCTCTTTTGTGGCTGCAGTCCACTTACCTGACTCCAGTGGATGGCTGGTGGGGCTACCCGCGAGCTTGAAGCCTTCCTGAATGTCATGGACGCTCGGTCGATGGCTTCTATGGGTAGCGTCGATGGCAGAGGGAGAGCACATCTGGTGCACTTGCAAAGTTGGTGGCTGGGTACCGCTCTTGATCGTGTTCGGCAGAGTAGCTGGTCCACTTGGCACGGTATTGATGGTTATCATGGTATAAGCGCGAGTCGATTATTGCGTCAAGTTCGTGTTTGGGTTCTCTTTCTAGCTCGATAGACGGAGGAGGTGTAATTGTTTTTGAAAGAAACCTGCCATCTTGAGACAGTTCCAGACGCGGGGTGTGCAACGTGTTGTGTACCTTCCTTCATGTGGGAAGGGCGAGTTGATAAGCTCGCTTCTCTATCCTTTCCGATATCTCAAATGGTCTCATTTTCCTGTAATCCAACTTCTTGAAAGGTAATGTCCTTCACATATTCCTTGCTCGTACCCACACCTTGTCTCCTTGTTTTGGGTGTGGATGGGGATTTCTCCGTAAATACTAGTTTTCTTTTTGTCGTAGTTGTGAAGTTGATATCTCTACCCGCAGAGTGTTGTGTAATTGACTCATATCTTCACTTTCCATGATTATCCCTTGGTCATATAATGTATGGCCCGACATTCTGGGTTGAGACCATAGTTTGCGTAGAAGGGTATTCTCTTAATTGTTTCATCCTTTCCGTTGTTATATGCAAACTCCGCTATTGGTAGTCATTCGTCCCGGTTATCCCGCTGATAATTGATATAGGCTCCTAGATATTGTTCCAATACGACATTTATTGGTTCGGTATGCCCATCCGTCGGTGCGTGGAACGCTAAAGAAAGTTTCCCTTTGATCCCCAGTTCTTGTGTTATTTCTTTCCATATTCCTCATGTGCATATAGAGCCACGATCGGTGATGATGTCTTTCGGTAGTCCGTGAAGTGGAAAGATTTCTATGATAAATGTTGTGGGGAACTGCCGAGGCATCATAGTTATTCGCATAGGTATGAAATGACTCATTTTGGTCAGGCGATCTACCATGACCATGATCGATTCATATCCGCAAGCCTTATGTAAATCAGTTATCAAATCCATAGATATGCATGCTCATGGTTTTTCTGATACTTCGTTGGGTTTTAACAGCTGATATGGTACATGTCGCACTCCTATTATCCTTTGGCACATGTCGCAGTTTTTGACATGTTGTTTGTCTGTTTCCCTCAGTCCTGGCCAACCGTGTTTCCAAAAGATCAGTTCCGTTGTTTTAGCCATTCCTTCGTGTCCGGCTAGTTTCTCGTCACGTGTTTCTTGATAAGGTTTAACCGTATCTTTTTGTCTTCCGGTATCCATATCCTTCCATCGTACCCAAGGTAGTGGTCCTTCCATTAGCATAGGCCTAAGAGCACCAATTTTCTTTCTTTATCTCCATTTTCCAGACTTTCTCTTATTCCTGGAAATTCCTTTTCTTCTTTGATGGCTTTTCATACTTCTTCCTCACCCTCGTCTTGGATCTCACTTCATTTCATAGCTTCAAAATATTCTTTTAGAGGCGGCACTAGATTTTTCTCCTTGATTCTTTTGCCGTCTTTGTCTTGTGGTTTGTCGCTTGGGGTCCTAGTCAAAAGCTCGAGTTTCCCTCCCTCTTTTCCTGGTCGGTATTGGATTTGGAAGTTGTATTTGCTTAGGCTCTCCATCCACCACATTTGCCTATCCTTTATTTCATTTATTGTAATGAAGGCAACTAGGTTCTTGTAGTTTGTGAGAACTCTGACCTGGTGCTTATTGTTCTGTATGTATATCCGCCATTCCAGGAGTGCTTGAACTGTAGCTAATAGGTCTTTATTGGCTACATCGTAGTTTCATTGGGCCGGTGTCATTGTCTTTGATCGATAGAACACAGGGCGCTATTTTCCATCTTGGCATTTTGGGCATAAAATCCACGAACAGATGTATTTCGATGCCTCTTTCGCGTTGGTTCCTTCTCTCCCTGGATCAGAATGCACCAGTATTGGTGCTGTCGTGAGTTTGGTTCATGTATTGACATAGCCTTTCTGCAGCTTTGCTCCCTATTCCAACTTCACATGCTTCTTTATTAGATTATACAAGGGCTTTGCCATCCTGCTTAACCCTTCGATAAACCGCCAGTACACATTCTAGAATCCCAGGAAGCATAGGATTTCTGTTTTGTTGTTTGGCTTCGCCCAGTCCCATATGGCTGCCGCTTTGCCAGGGACCACTTGAACTGCATTTCTGTTGCTGATAAATCCGCAGTATTTGGTTTCCTTCTTGTGAAACTCGCATTTGGTTGGTTTAATCTTCATCCCTGATTTCTAAATCTCATTCATGATGTTGCTGACATCCCTTCTGTCTTGTTCCAGGTTTTCTGAGCCTATGAGTACATCCTCTAGGTACACGATACAGCGTATATCCAGAATCCTGTAGTGCACCTGGTTGATCCATCATTGAAATGATACCAGTGCAATGGTCAGGCCAAACGGCCTAACCAAATACACATATAACTCGTATCTTGTTGCAAAAGTTGTCTTCCATTCGTCTCCTTCCTTTATTCGCATGTTGTGATAGGCATCCTTGATGTCTAGTTTGGTGAAATGTTTTGCCCTCTTTAATTTCTCGCGGGCTTCTCTGATTAAGGGTAGCCGGTATTGGTCTTTCTTCATTACCCAGTTGTTTGCTCCATAATCCACATATAGTCGCATCTTTCCATCCTGCTTTTTGACAATTAATATTGGTGATCCAACCGATACAAATGAGTATTGTATCCATCCCCTTTGCATATTCTGTTGACTATATCCGCGTAATTCCTCCAATTCCATTTCTCCGAGGTGATAAAGTCCTTGGTACGGAATCATTTTCTTTGCTTTAGTCTCAGCGTCTTTTTCGATGCGGATTTCGTGATCCAGTCATGATCTTCATCAGGCTGGCCGGTCTGCTTCTTTTTCCCTGAATAGATTCTTGAACTGGTGGTATTCTGGAGTTATTATGTTGAACCACTGCTTCTCTTTTCTTTATTGTTTTTGTCGTATTGTCAGTTCGGTGCTGATATTAATTCACGCCAATTCAAGCTTGTCTTCCTGTGGATTCCATTGGAGGATCCCTGGCAGGTCTCCTCTCTTGTATTATCATCATGATTTGAGGGGCGATATTTCTCGAATCTGTGTCGATTGCTCTTTCTTGGTCTTCGAATATCCCTGCTGCCAAAGCCTTTCGTTCCTCGCAGGGTGTCCTCAATTCTTATATTTTGTGCATCTCTTCTTCGTTGATCTTCTCAATGATCTGCAAAACTATCTGATATGCTTGTCAGATTCGTTGGTCGATATCCTCCTGGTTGGCTAGGCCCACCTTGATTTCCCCTGTATAGGCGGAATCGATGACCCTGGGGTTGGCAACCAGTCATTTGTTGACTACTAGTCCACTCGCTGGTGCTATCAGTCCATAGTTACCAGGAGATAATCCGGTCGCTATTCCGCTTGATATCATCTCTTGACCCCTTGCTTGCATTGTCTTGTCTTAGTCGGCATATCCCTCATGCCCAGCAGATTGTCTGGAGCCCTTCGTTGGTCCCTGCTTCTTCTTATGCAACTTCTGGAATCTGATTCTCGGATCCAGTTCTTCTTTGAGTTAGTCGAACAGTGCCTGCAGGTTCGGTTGTTATTCCTCTCTTTCTGTTGTCACGTACACCACTGGCTAACTGCGGAGACATCCTGTCGTGCATTGTTCACTAGCGAATGTAATCTTATTGTTGTCCCAGTCGTTTGAGGGATTATGCTGTCGCAACCATGGCATACATAGGACAAGCTCGTAGTTCTTCAGGTTCGCTACCGGGAAGGTTGCCTCTTCCTTATGACTGCCTATGGCTGTAGGTACTTGCACTATAAGGGTCATTGGTCCCATAGTGCGGGGCTTTCCATCTGCTAGGTAGACCTGTCATTGCTTTCGTGTGAGGATCAAGGGGTATTTTTATTTCTCGCAAATCAGTTTGTCAATAATATCTTCCCTGGCCCCCGAGTCCCGCATTGCGGGTATTGTCGTACCTTTTCTTTCCTTGTCGTATAGTGTTGTCTTGATCACAATATGATCTCCCTCTTCTTCCCGTAGTGCCGTATAGTAATTTGCCATGGTGACCGTTTTCGCATGTTTCGTCTCCATCTCCTTCCCTGTGATGGTTTTCCTCCCCTGCTTGTCCACTAGACCATCTCTTCCAGGGGACCGTTCTCGTTTTCCGGCTGTTCCTCCTCCATGGTCATCTCTCTCCAGTTGGTTCACTTCTGCTGCCTGATCCAGTTGTTGCCTTGAGCGGGTGTCATTGTCTTCTGTCCATTGTCCGCTCAGTTGCGGCATTCTCTGATTTGATGTCCTTTTTCACTGAACCGTAAGCAGAGATTCTGATCTCTGCGCTTTTTGTATTCTGCATTGGACAGGTTGAGCGGCCTCCGGCTTTGTGCCTTGTTTATTTCCACCTGTTGATTAACCGCAGGTTTGAAAGTTCCTGCCTAAGCCTGCGAAATTGGTCTGCACGTTCCCGCCGTATTACTTGATATGGAGGCCTCCTTTGTCCTTCCACATTTTTCCTTTTTTAGGTTTTCTAGGATTGCTAGTCGAGTCGCTTTCTTGGTGGCCCATGCGGCCAATTCATCGACTGTAGGGGTCTTGTAGTCAAAATGTTTGAATTCTATCCATAATCTTTCTGAGATGCCCGTGTATAGGTATTGGAATGCGGTTGCATCATCCAATAGTGCTTCCATTTGGTGGAGTCTGAACTCTTTCCAATATTCCATCATGGAATGGGACCCTTGCTCCATGTTCATAATGTGGATTCTGGCTGCTCCCCTGAGGTCACCCTCTCCAAATTGCTTTTTGATCGCCTCTTTGAATTCTTCCCTGCTCTGCCCTCCTCTGGGTTTGCGGCCTTCAGTCTATGGCGTGAGCCATTTCCTTGCCTCTCCCTGTAGTAGGCAGGACCCATAACCGATGTTTTCCACATCATGTCTTTCTAGCCAACCTGTGGTGTACAAGGAAATGGTTAATTCAGCCATCCAGTTCCGCCATTGTTGTTTGTTTCCTGTCTATGTCTCCGGTAGTTTGACTTTGCACTAATGTTGCCCTAACAGTCTCCGGATTTGTTCCATCTGTTCGCGACTCTAATCAGGCGTTACTTCCAGCAGTGGGCCAGGGGTAGGGCCAGCCCCTTCCCCTCTGATTGGTGCGGCTACCGCCTTTCTTTTCTCTTCATCTGCAGAGCTTGACTGCATGTATGTTGATTGTTCGTCAGGTGTTGTCGGACTTGCGGTTCGACCAAGTTGATAAAGCATTCGTTGTAACTCGGCTGCTACCTCAGATAGCTCTAGGGACTGATCCTGGAAGGTATAGTACATCTTCGTATGGTCTAAGCATCGCAAAAGTAACAACACTACGTAATATCACGATCTATAAACAGAATCAGTTCTCGGCAACAGGTAGAACATACTAGTCAGGTCTTCTCTCGCAACGATAGCTATTAGACCTATTTCTACAATAAGGTGAGGGAGACTCTCGTGTCTCTTGCCCTCGTCACCTATCGTAATCCTTTCTCTACTCTACTTACTTGGTAGAGTTCCCGTCTTTTATGTAGGTATTTGTAAACTGTGCAAAGGTTTTGTATTGGTAAAAGCATAAAGTAAGAAGTAAGGAAATAACTTAGAAGGAAGTGCGAATAGTCTATCTATGTGGTGTTTTAATTTTGTTTTGTTCTTCTTTTTTTTTTCTCATCAATTTTATCCTGTGTGTAAGGTACACCGTCCGCATAGAGGGGGCGCTATGGCAGACACGAAGAACCTCAGCTCCTTTGCCAGCCCGTAGTGGGCAGTAGAAAAACCGCGAACGAACACGCACAGAAAGACGCACTGCCAGAGAGGACCGAAACCAACGCAACATGACCCCGGGGGCCTACACCCCATGCAGTCGAAAAACTCTCCCGCCCTGCAACTTGTAGTATACACAAATGGTAAAGAATGTAAAAAGACAGCCACACAAGCCCGTGAGAATAAAAGTAACCCCATTTCCGGACTGTGGTCTAAACTCCATAGCAAGAGCAACCACAAATGGTCCTAACCAAGCCGGAAAAGTGCTACCTATGACAAAAACACACCTACAGCTAAGCGATACACACAGCAAACTGGAAGGGTAACCAAGGAGAGAAATGGGCAGGCCAAGGAAAAATCAACGCGAGGCAGGGCACATGGACTAGTGCCAGCCTGACCAGGAAGCCGGGTGGGGACACCCGCAGGGCACCAAGGTAAGGCCATATAGCAGTCTGGTGCAAGACAAGTGAGAATGCAGGAGTAGGGTGCAAGCCAGTCCAACGGTCAGGTGAGAATGGAAACCAATCGTGGCCGTGTCAACTGTTAGCAATCGTGTTCGCATCTTTCTAGGTAGTCCCCAGAGGCGGAAGGCAAGCGATCTTACCGTGTCTCTCATGTAGTCCCTTGTTCTACAAGAGATACCATCACTTAGTGGATGGAATACCACCGCTTAAGCAAACCATCTGGAGTAGCTAGATCAACCTGAAGGCCTGCGGAAGAGTTTGCATGTAGCGCAAACTGGGTTCTCAGCCCTCTCAAGCATAGGGAGCGAACGGTCACCAACTGTGTGGAGGGGCCTTGCGAAGAGGAGAAAGAGGCAGGAACAGGCAGCGCCAGAGGGAAACTGGAACCCATAGGAAGGAAAGCCTTCACGCGTAAGAAAGCGAAAGAGGGTAGTGGGAGAAGGTGGATGGCCATCACTCCTTGGCTGAAGCGATAATGGGAGGAGAGAGGGGGGGGCGGGTGGTTCATGGACTGTCTACCCGGGCTTTTTTTTTTTTCTTTTTTTCTTTTTCATCATCATGTATTCGTTGATATTTAGGGTACAAGAATGTGCATGCAGCGCTAGCTATGGCATAAACAATCCCCATTCCTCCTTCTGCCCGGCCCGACAGTATCCACAGGACCCTCTGGTATAGGCCTAACCACACATCATGGCTCAAAGAACAACCTGTCTCTACTGCGCAAGCGAACTCGGAGAATAGGGGAAGCCTAACACAGAACAAAGCAGGAAAACTTGGGAAGGTAACCGGCTTGAACATCATGGGAAACAAAGAAAAGAAAAACAAGCACCATAGATCCCACAACAACCTGAGCCGGATATATGTGCAGGCACTATAAAACCGTAGAAGGCTTCCCGGAACGTGACGTAACTGAGAAAATGGGCTGCCTGTGGGTGGAAGGCAGGAGAGGATGATGCAGTAGGGTGCGAGTGGAGGGAGTGTGTAGCAGTATGGTGCAAGCCAATCCAACCAACTGAAAAGGCCGAAAACTGAATGCGACCATGTCAACTCTCAGTAATCGTGTTCTTGTCCTTCCAGGCGGTCCACAGTGGCAGAAGGCAAGCATCTTACCACATCTCTCATGTAGTCTCTTGTTCTCAGAGAGATAACGTCACTTAGTGGATGGGATACCACTGCTTAAGCCAACTGTGGGGAGGAGCGAGATCAACCAGTGGGCCTGTTGCTGAGTCCTCACGTACCGCAAACCGCGTTCCCAGCTGTCGGAAGCATGGGAAGTGAACGGTTGCTGACCATATGGAGGGACCTCGCTGAGCGAGGTGAGGGGCCAGAGCGGGCAGCGTGAGAGGCATAGCGGAACCCGGAGAAAGGAAAGCCATGACGCGTAGAAAAGGGCAAAAGGGCAGTGAGAACTGGTTTGAAATAGCCATCACTCCTAGGCCGTAGCCATCGTGAGAGGAGATGGGGTGTGGATGGTTCGTGAACTCTAAGTGTGGAGGGTTGAATTCAAGCGCGAGGAAGATAGAGGAGACGGAGTATGGGCTATCTACTCGGCCCTAATGGTCCGTTTATATACCGGCCCTTCACACTCCTGCGACACACTCTTCTAGTCACGCACCGCATATGACTCACAACTCCTGAGTTACACCAAAAACATCATAAACTAATCATATGACCAACATAGTCACATGTGCAAAACCCATGTCCTCTAAATGAGGTCATGTGCTAAACATAACATATCATCATAACCATATCATATGACCACCTTAGTCACCTGTGCGAAACCCATGACCCCTAATGAGGTCATGGGCGAAACATAACATACCTACGACTCATAACTATGAGTCATGTCTAAATCTTTTCCCTGGTAAGTCACATGCATGACAGTGGTGGTAGATCGCCTAACCAAAATGAGTCATTTCATATCAAGCCAAATGGATTTGACAGTACTACAGTTCACATCAAAATTCAACAAAGATGTCCTTCGACAACAGGAAGTACCAACATATGTCATCACTAGGCAAAGGTCGATATTCACATCAGGAATAGAGAAAGAGATACTAGAAGACTTTCGGATCAAAACGATTCTTTGTGCAGCCTTCCAACCACAAAGGGATGGACCAAGCAAAAGAACAAAGGGTATTCGTGAGCAATCTCTACGGCCATACAAACACTATCAGCAGGACAATAGGGACAGGTTCCTACAGATAGCGGACTTTCAGTACAGCAACAAAAAATACGAAAACATTATGACAATAGGCAGTTATGCAAACAAAGGTCGCCACGAGAAATCTGCGCCCATAGGTCATACAACCTGACGACTAATAGTGGAAAATGAGAATTTAAGTCAATTAAAGGACCCTCAGCCCTGGTAAATAACAATAGTACAATTATGGTGAAAGCAAAACTAAGTTCAGCAGCGATAGTCCTACCATACCTATGAGGGGGAGATAAGGCATGGCTGCTCACGAAACATATACAGAGAACAAGACCATTCCAGAAATTGGATTACAAGAACTTGGGTCCATTCACGATACGGGAAAGGAGAGGGACAAGACTATATAAGCATGACCTGCCCACATGGGGCAAAATACACAACACTTTCCACATCTCAGTTTAGTAGCTCTGTCAGAACAACAAACTTCCCTCGCAGACGATTACACATCCTCTTCCTATCGCGCAACATGGAGCACCAGAATACCCACAGAAAGACATAATAGACTTCAGCATGCAATGTGGTAGCCCCAAGTCCCCTGCCTAGGTGATCAGTTATTCGGCCAAATACAAGCAAGAGTGGTACCCAAGTGCCAATCGCCCGAACCTTCAAGATACTATCAACCTCTTCCACCGATGTTAGCCCCAGATGCCATCAAGGGTGGGCGATAGTCACTCAGGAGGACTTCATGATCATGGGTAGCCGACAAGCCCTCCTCACATTGCAGCCCAGTGGGCTCCGGTGGAGGATGAAGTCAGGATGATGAAGGAGGAACAGCAGAAGACCAGCTAAGCCAAGCGGGCTAACGTGGTCAAGGACAAGAAAAGAAACCAGGTAGTCTACCACAGTATAGCATGCACAGACAACGGGTGGATTCTGCACTTGGACAGAAAACAAGGAAGTAATGCCTTGCAGTGCAAGACATGGGCAACATATTAGTGGCCAACAACCAGCCCAATTGAAGCAAAATGGGTGACATAACTACAAGCTCCACCCACCGGACCAGCATACTACAAAATATCCTGGCTGGACTCGACACGCAGATACTGCTCCTACCACAGAAGACAGCAATAGCAAGCCAAACAGGACAACCCAAATGTGGAGCTGGCAAGGACTTCAAGTGAGGATGGCCAGGATACTAAAGGCGGAGTATTTAGAAAGAAACTATGCCGAACAGAGGAAATGTTGCCCAGAACAACCGATCAGGTAGAGGAGGAAATCAGCTGACTGCAAGAAAGGATGACTCACTTGGAGGAGGAGAAAAGAAAACTTATACAAACATCTCTGGCAGCCGAGATGGGGTTGGAGATAGCAGGAACATCGTGCGCGGACAAGACCTCATATTTGGATGAAGGCTTGCGGAAGAAACAGCTCCCGGAAAGGGCAATCATCGATGTGATATGTGGACATATCGGTGAGGCACACAATCAAAAGAAAAGGCAGGTGGAGATTTAAGGACAGTATACATAATGCCAGATTGAAAGCTCAAAATGAGTAGAGCTTAGGGAGGGGGGAGATAAAGTCATGAATGTGGCTTACCGAGGAAATGGCTTTAACATTACTCATAGTTATAAGTCCTAGGTATGTTATCTTTTACACATGACCTCATCTAGAGGTCATGGGTTTTATGCATATGACTAGTTTGGTTATATACCAGGTTATGATAATATATTAAGTTTCATACACAACCATATTAGAGGACAAGGGTTTCGCAGATATGGCCACTTTAGTTGTAGGACTGGTTAGGATGATATGTTAAGTTTTGCACATGACCTCATTTACAGGTCATGGGTTTTGTGCATCTGATCACGCTGGTAATATGAAAGGTTAAGGTAGGATTTGAGGTGACTATCAGTTGTGAGTATAATCAGGTGTGTGACTCAAAGAGTGAGTCACACGGCTGTGAAGATCGACTATATAAGGGAGTAGATAGGACTCAAGAGCTTAAACATCCTCCGTCTCCTCTATTTTCCTGGGGCTTGAAATCAACCCTCAACGCTTGGAGTTCATGAACCATCCACTCCCCCTCTCCTCCCAAGATGGCTTCAGCCTAGGAGTGACGGCGATTTGCCCCCTCCTCTCACTGTCCTCTTCTGCTTTGTCAAGATGTCAGGGCTTTCCTTCTTCTGAGTGCTGGGTGCCAGTACGCCTCGAGCGCTGCGCGTCCCCGCCTCTCTCCTCGCTTAGCGAGGCCCCGCCACACGGTCGGCGACCGCTCGCTTCCCATGCTTCGGACGGCTGGGAATACAGTTTGCGGTATATGGGAACTCCTCAACAGGCCCACGGGTCGATATCTCTCCTCCCCATGGTCAGTTTAAGCGGTGGTATCCTATCCGCTAAGTGACGCTATCTCTCTGAGAACAAGGGACTACATGAGATACGCGGTAAGACACTTGGCTTCTACCACTGGGGACCGCCTAGTCAGACACGAACACGATTGCCGAGAGTTGACACGGTCTCATTCGGTTTCCGGCCTGTTCTGTCGGTTGGATTGGCTTGCACCCTACTGCTACAACCGCCCTCGGCTTGCACCCTACTGCACCAACCTCGCCTTCCTCCCCCCCACAGGTGGCCCATTTTCTCGGTTACATCGCATTCCGGGATAACTTCTACGGTTTCTGTTGCCAGTGCGTATCCCTCGCATGGTTGTTGTGGGATCTTTGGTGTGGTTTTTCTTTGGTTTTTTCATGACATGTTTTGTGCGGTTACCTTCCTATGTTTTCCTGCTTCCTTCTTTGTTAGGCTTCCCCTATTCTCTGAGTTCGCTTGCAAGGTAGTGACGTGTTTTTCTTTCAGGCGAGATGTGCAGTTAGGCCCATACCAGAGGGCCCTGTGGATATGGGCGGCCCAGTCGGGAGGAGAAATGGGGATTGTTTATGCCACAGCTAGCGCTGCATGCAAGTTCTTGTACCCTAAATAACAACGAATACATGAAGATAAAAAAAAAAAAGGAAAAAAAAGTCCCAAGAGCTTAAAGTCTCGCAAGGAGTCTCGTGAGTGCCACCTCCAGTGGCTCCCGGAACTCGGGGGAGACAGCCCCCTATGGACCAACAAGGACTCCCTGCACTCCCTGACGAGGTACCTTAATGTGACCGCCACAGGCTTTCCTCCTGGCATGCCGCCGGCGTGCTTGGACCCCGCGCTCGCTCCTGCTTCCGTTGATGTGGCTCTCCGGATTTACGGTTTCGCGCCCTGAACAGTGCCCTCCGCCCCATGTTTGTTTCGGCCTGACGCTTGCTTTCGCACCCATGTGGTTTTATTTTCCAACATGATTTTTGTACTTTTTTCTTTTAGTTCCTTGGGATTTCGTGTCGGCTATCGGACACAAGTAGGAGGATTTTATAGTTGGGTACGATGGTTTCTTTTGTGTTTGCAAGTTCTTGAGATTACGGTTTTTCTTTATGCCATAGCTCGCGCTGCATGCAAGTTCTTGTACCTTAAACAAAGAATATATGAACATAAAAAAAAAAGAAAAGAAAAGAAGAAAAAAGAAGACCCAACAGCTTAAACGTCAGTCTACGCCCCACTTGTCCCGAGGACTACGCCTCCCTATCCCACTATTCGGAAGCACCTTCTATTGGACGCGATCGCTAACAGGACCCTCTATTTCAATAATGCCGGAAGCCCTGTTCGTGTAGCCCCCCCGGACATTCTTCCTACTGACCAGCTTCCCTTAAGAGAAGGGACTCTGTTCTACAAATCGATCAAGGTATGACTGAGAAATGCTCTTGCTAGAGACTGGGCCACCCAGTTCCCCCCCCCCCCTTACTACCCATACGCCACGTCTCTTAAACCCCACCCCTTCATGGGTCTGGGAAGGTTCACCACGGGTAAGATCTACCAGATGCGCTCGCGCAAGAGCTACCTAGCTGCCCATCCCTCCTGGTTCACTGAGGACCCCTGTCACCTTTGCCCCCACTACGAGGAGGATGAGAAGGACTTTGCTCATGCCATCTTGCACTGCGAGTCACGCAAATAACCTAATCAGCGCCACTTGCGGGGGCTCACCGATGTCGGCCAGGACAGCCGGCTTTGGACAAATGAAGACTCCCTACCCTCCCTGGATAGATACCTCAATGTGACTGCCACAGGTTGTCCTCCCGGCAAGCCCCCTGCATGCCGGGACCCTCCACTCGAGCCTACTCCTGGAGGGGATGGTCTCCCTCTCTACGGCTTCCCACCCATAGACAGCGTGGACCCCCCCCGTGTTATATTTAGTACTGCGGTTGTGATTGCTTTTCTTTCTGCTAGGTGGATTTTTTTTTCATTATGACTTATGTATTTTGTTGCTTTACTTCGGTGGGATTTTGTGTCAGCTATCGGACACTCTTAGGCGGATTTTATATTTTGGTGCGAGTTTTTCCTTTATGTTTGCGCTTTGATATTAATGTTTTGTTTATGCCATAGCTAGCGCTACATGCAAGTTCTTGTACCGTAAAAACCATGAATACATGATGATGAAGAAAATGGAGAAAGGTAAAAGGGGGAACAGAAAAGAAGAAAAAAGACTCTAGAGCGGAACATCCTCCGCCTGCTCTATTTTCCTCAGGCCTGAAATCAACCTCTATGCTTGTGATCAAGTGAACCACCTGCCCTCCCCCTGTCCTCCCATGCTGGCTTCGGCCTAGGAGTGAGGGCCATCCACCTCACCCCACTGCCCTCTGTCACTGTTTTTCCATGTGGAGCCATTCCATTCTCGGGTTCTGGCATGCCTTTCACGCTGCCCATTCCTGCCCCTCTCCTAGGTTAACAAGGCCCCTACACAGGGTCGGCATCTATGCCCTTCCCATGCTTCAGACGGCTAGGAACATAGTTTGCATTATGTGAGAACTCTTTGGCAGGCCCATGGGTCAATCGCGCTGCTCCCCAAGGTTGGCTTCAGCCTTGGTATCCCATCCACTACGTGATGCTGTCTCTCGTAGAACAAGGGACTACATGACAGATATGGTAAGATCGCTGGCCTTCCCCCTTGGGGACCACCTAGAAAGACATGCACACAATTACTGACAGTTGACACCGGCGTCTTTGGTTTCCTTCCTGACCTGACCATTGGATCGGCTTGCACACTACTGCTACATGATCACTCAGCTTGCACCCTACCACTATACCACCTTGCCTTGACACACGTCGCGTATCTCCACAGTGCTTTCCGGCATGAATGGTGCTAGTCCCTGTGCCTGGCCACGGGAGTTTTTTTTCCACTGGCTGAACTTTTCTCTCAAGGGGTCTTCCTCCACTTTGCTGGGTATACCCCTTCGCTGCAGATGTCATTTTGTTACAGGTAGCACCGATCTGGCCGGGTTAAGACCGTATGGGGTGGCTCCCGCTGTGAGGGTTAGACCACTGTCGGGAAGTGGAGTTTCTTTTGTTCTGATAGGCTTCGGTGGCTTTCCTTTACAGTCTCTACCGTGTGTGTCTCCTGCAAGTTGCAGGCCCAGTGAGCTTTTTCGAGTGTGCAGGGTGTTGGAGTTGGTGGATCCAGGCGAGGCCCTTCCACGTTCAAGTCGTAGGGCCCATGGGCTGGGGACCTGGTCTCCAGTGTTGTTGGACTTCGTGATGGTTTTTCTTCTGTCTGTAGGGGTGTGACCTAGGGGAGAAGGTTTCTTGCGCCTGCCATAGCTAGCGCTGCGTGCAGACGGTGTACCATAAATAGAGAATAAAAGCGATAAAAAAAGAAAAGTCTAAAAATGAAAACAATGCCCAGGTACATAGGCTCTTCGCGCTTTGTTCTAAGTTATTTCCTTACTTATTACTTGATGCTTGTACGAATATGAAACCCGTTTTGCTCAATATGAAGACATACCGATTAGCTGTGAATTCTGCAACACGGGTACAGTTGGGGAAAGAGTACGATAGGCGATAAGGACTAGATATATGAGATTCTCTCCTACCTTATTGTAGACATAGCTCTAAGAGCTATGGTCCAGAAAAGAGAATAAGAGAACTATAGTGTACCCATTGCTGTGAACTGATACTGGTCGGGGATCCTAACATTACAATGCGTCGCTTATAGCGATGCTTAGATAATACCGAGACGGACTATACCTTTAAAAATCAGTCTCTAGAGCTACCTGAGGTAACAGATGAGTTAAAAGGAATGGTTTCGCAACTTGGGCGAACCCTAACTCCGACAACACGCGCAGAACAATTAACACATGCGGAGTCAACCTTTGCACAAGAAGACAAAATAATGGCGGGACCAGGACCAATTGGAGGGGAAGGGGCTGGCCCGACGCCAGGGCCAGTGCCGGAAGCAATGCCGAATCTCAGTCGCGAACAGATGCAACAAATGCGGAGACTGTAGGGGCAACATCAGCCTAAGGTCAAACAACCAGAATCATACACAGGAAACAGACACCAACTCGGCAACTGGATGGCAGAATTAAGGATCTAGTTTAGCAACACAGGCTGGGAAGAAGCAGACGATGCATGAAAGACTTTTACAATGCGAGGTACCTGCCGGGAGATGCAAGCAAATGGCTCACACCATACTCGGAAGGCAACGCACTAATAGGATGGAGGAGCTTGGAAGATTTCAAGGAAGCAATCAAATGGCAATTTGGAGAGGTGCATTCAAGGGGTGCAGCTAGGATCCACATTATGAACATGGAGCAAGGGTCCCACTGCATGATGGAATATGAGAACGAGGGCAGACCAGACTAAACGGATGTACTAGTGGACAATTCAACCGCATCACCATACCAATACGTGGGCATGTTGGAAGGAATACTAGCGGAATTCGAACATTTTGACTCCGAGACCACTACAATAGGCGAATTGGCCGCGTGGCCCATCAAGGAGGAAACCCCACTAGCAATCCGGAAGAACCTAAAAAAGGATAAGTGTGGAAGGGTAAAGGAAGCTGCAACACCAAGGGACACTGATGGGATGTTCAGACCGATATCGCAGGGCTACAAAGGAAGTTTCAAACCTATGATTGATCGGCAGGTGGAAATGAACAAGGCACAAACACAGCCACCCCCTCAACCTATCCCACATGGAATACAAAAAGCGGAGGGAGCAGAATCATTGCTTAAGCTGCGGCGAAGAAGGGCACCAAACCCGGGAATGCAGCAACTGAGCTGGCTACGGACAGAGGACGATGACACACGCCCAAGGCAACAACTGGATCAGGCAACCCCAGATAACCAACAGGAAGGAGATGCCAATGGAGGAGGATCAAGCGGTAAATGAAAATTGTCCCATGTAAGAGATGGTCTGGTGGACAAGCCGGGAAGGAAATCCATTGCAAGGAAGCAGATGGAGGGGAACAGAACGAAACAGATGACACTGGCAAATTACTATACAGCATTACTGGAAGAAGAATGAGATTATATTATGGTCAAAACAATACTATACGACACGAAAAAGAAAGGTACTATGATATACGCGATACTCCACTCTGGGGCAACTCAAGATTTAATCGACCAAGAAATCTGCGACAAGGACAACTGCTACCTCATCCCGATACAAAAGAAAAGACAGGTCTATCTAGAGGATGGAACGCCCAGCACTGTGGAACCAATAACCAATGGAGTGCAAGTACATATGGCCAGAGGCAGCCATAGGGAAGAGGCAACCTGCGAGGTAGAGAACCTGAAAAACCACGAGGTTTTCCTAGGGATGCCATGGTTACGACAACATAATCCCACAATCGGCGGGGACAATAACAAGATTACATTCGCTAGCAAACGATGCGCAGCACGATGTCGCAACAGTTTGCCAGTGGTGTATATGATACCAGAAAGAGAGCCAGAAGAAGCGAACCTAAAGGCGCAATTCAACCAACTCAGAGAAGAACCGAAGCGGAGAATCAGATTCAAGAAGTTGCCGGAGAAGGCCCTAGGACTAACAAAGGGCTCTAGACAAGCGGCAGGTCATGACCTATATGGTGACCAAGATAAGAAGATCCAAGGAAGCGGTCTGGAGGCGATATCAACCGGAATGGCGACATGATTTCCGCCCAGTACCTATGGGCAGATAGCACCATGCAGGGGACTAGCAGTCAACAAAGGACTCATTACCCAGCAAGGCGTCATCGATGCCGACTATACACCGGACATCAAGGTGGTCCTAGCCACCCTGGGGGATATCAACCAAGAAATCCGTTAGCGAGATCAGATAGCACCATGAATAATCCAAAAAATCAACAAAGAAGAGATGCATGAAGTACAAGAACTTGGTGACACCACAAGAGGAATAAAGAATTTGGGCAGTACGGATAGCTTGAAGACCAAGAAACAGGAATAGGCACAGATGCGAAAAATATCGGCCCCTATATTTGGATGATTTTACAAAAGAGGAGACCATACAGGGATCGTCAAATGGAATCCTCGCCAAGAGTAGCTGGAATTAGCGCGAAGTAATATTAGCACCAAACTGCCAATACGATAAAAGCAACAATCAAAAGACAAGTAGTGGTATGATATAATACCATAAGAATACCACCAGTTCACATCTCTGTTCCAGGAAAAAGAAGCGGGCCAACCACCATGAAGAAGACCCGGAGTTGGTCACAAAATCCACATGGACAACAATAAGAAGAGCAAAGGCAAGAAACAGATTCCAGACCAACGACTTTATCCCCTAGCAGAAAAGGAGATTGAATAAGTATGAGGATACGTTGCACGGAATATCAAAAGTGGATGGATGTGACACTCATTCGTATCGCTGGGATCACCGATATTATTTGTCAAACAGAAGGACGGAAAGCAGAGACAATGCGTGGTTTACTATGCACTCAACTCGGTAACGAAGAAAGACTGATACCCGCTACCATGGATCGCAGATGGTGCAGATCAATTAAGGGCAGCGAAATACTTCGCCAAACTGGATATCAAGTATGCCTATCACCATAAGTGAATAAGGGAAGGAGACGAATGGAAGGTAACCTTTGCAATAAGATACAGAATGTGCGAGTATTTGGTTATTCCCTTTGGCTTGACCAATGTACCGGCATCATTCCAACGATGGATCAACCAGGTACTCAACAAGTTCCTGGATATTCGTTGCATCGTCTACCAAGACAATGTACTCATATATTTAACAAATCTGGAACACCAAAGAAAGGATGTCAGCAGCGGAAGGAACAACATTCAGAAATCGCAGATGAAGATCAAACCATCCATATGCGGCTTCTACAAAAAGGAAACCAAGTACCTCGGATTTGGGATCAATGGAAATGGAGTCCTAGTGGACCAAGTCAAAACAGCGGCTATATTGGACTGGGCGAAGCTGAACCACAAAACAGACATTCTATGCTTCATAGGATTCTGCAATTTTTACCGCAGGTGTATCGAAGGGTTCAGCAAAATGGCGAAACCTTTGTATAACCTAACGGAGATGGTCATCAAATGGGAATGGGGAGCAAAGGAGCAGAAAGCATACAATGACATTCGAACCAAACTCACAGAAGCACCCATACTGTGCACTGCAATTCACAAAAAGAAACGAAAAGTGAGAGAGACATATCAAAATACGTCTGCTCTTGGGTCCTGTCCCAGAAATGCAAAGATGAGAAATGGACCTTGGTGTGCTATCCATTGAAGACAATGCTACTGCCCAAATACAATTACAATGTGGTCAACCAAGAACTATTAGCTATAGTTCAAGCACTCCAAGAATGGAGAAGGTACATGGAGAATAAGGACAATCAGGTCAGAGTTCTCACGGACCACAAGAACCTAGTTTCCTTCATGACAAGGAAGAAACTTAACGATAGGCGAATCTGCTGGATAGAGCGCCAGAGCAAATACAACCTCAAAATCAAATACCGGCGAGGAAAGGGAGGAGGGAAACTTGCCGCCTTAGTGAGGATTGCAAGCGACAAACTGCAAGACAAAGAGTGCTCAAGGAGGAAGCAGAAAAATCGAGTTATACTCCTAAAAGATGATTTTCAAAGCTATAGAATCGACTGAGATCCAAGGCGCGGGCGACAAAGAACTATAGGAAGTGATCCAAGAAGCAAACTAGTTCCCAGAAATAAGGAATAGCCTAGAGAAGGGAGACAAGGAAAGAAAAGGGGTGGCCTTATGCCTATCTGAATGGAAGGACCACTACCTGTAGTACGATGAAAAGATAGGGATACCGGAAGACGAAAATATAAGAGCGGACCTTATGAAGACACACCTCGACGACAAACTGGCAGGACAAGGAGGAATGGCTAAAACAATCGCGCTGATAAGGGGGAAATACTACTGCCCCTGATTGAGAGAATGGGGCAAACAATGCGTCAAATACTACGATATTTGCCAAAGGATGAAGGTGGTACGGCACGCACCACAGGGGCTGTTAAAACCGAATGAAACACTGGAGAAACTGCGGGCATCCATATCTATGGATTTCATAAAGGATTTACCTAAAGCCAAGCAATATGACTCAATCATGGTCGTGCTGGATTGCCTGACCAAAATGAGGCATGTCACAGCGACACTAATGGATATGACAGTACAGCAGTTCGTGACAACATTTTTCCAAGAAATCTTTTGACTTCACAGACTACCTAAAGACATAATCACCGATCGGGGATTCATATTTACATCAGGAGTACGGAAAGAGATACGAGAAGGACTCTGGATCAAAATAGAAACTTTCTAGGACCTTCCACCTACAGACGGATGGGCAGACCGACTGAATGAAGGACATATTGCAACATTATCTACGCGCCTATATCAATTATCTTCAGAACATCTGGGACAAATTACTACCGATAGCGGAGTTTTCATATAACAATGGAAAGCAACAAATAATTAAGAAAGCACCCTGTTACTCAAACTACGGTCTCAACCCAGAATATCAGGCCACAGTTTATACGACCAAGAGACTGATAATGGAAAGAGGAGATATGAGTCAATTACAAGACACTCTGTACACAGAGATGACAACAGCTCAACTATGACAAAAAGAAAACTACGCTTTACACAGAAAGCCCAATCCACACATACAGCTAGGAGAGAAGGTGATATTAGTACCAAGGAACATACGAACCACATGACCATCCAAGAAGTTGGATTACGGGAAAATAGGACCACTTAAGATATCGGAAAGGATAGGGAAAGGAGCATATAAACTAGACCTTCCCCCGTCCATGAAGATACACAATACATGCCACATCTCACTGCTGGAACTCTGTTAAGACAACCAGTTTCCCTCAGAGACAATGACACCTCCTCCGCCTAGCAGACAAGAAGGGGATGCCGAATACTAACACCACGAAATAATCGAATCTCGCTTATATCACGGTAAGCTTCAATACCTTGCGGAGTGGACCTGTTACTCTCCCTAACATGATCAAGAGTGGTACCCGGCTACCAATTTCGCAAATGCCCATGATGCCCACAACCTCTTACATCAACGATACCTACAGAAGTCATGAACCTAGCGTCGAGGATGTTCAGCGAGGCTTCAAGATAGTGGATAGCCCCACGAGCCCACCACCCGATGCAGCCAAGTGGGCTGCAGATAGAGAAGAGGTCAGAGTTAAGAAAGAGGAGGATGTAAAGACCATGCAAGGCAAGTGGGCCAAGGTGGTCGATGACAATGAAAGAAACCATGTCCAGTATGATAGGACGGCATGTACGGACAATGGGTACAATGTGCACCCAGATGGAAAACAACGGAGCAACGGCCCCCCGCACCAGAGGTCAGCCACCAATGAGTCGCTACTAATAACCCCGATCCAAGCTGTATAGGCAACACAACCACAACCTCGATCCACCGGCCTCTCACACCACAAAGTCTCAGGGCGGAACTGTGTGCGCAGGTACTGCCGCTATCATAACAGACAACTATTGGAAGCCAAACAGGCAACCCCGAAGATTCTGATGTGGTAACCTGGGGAGGCGGGGGATACAAAAAGATTTGTATGCAAAGAAGAACTACGGGGCACGATCAAACGATTGCGGTGAGAAAATGACCCACTAGGGGAGGAAACAAAAGGGCAACAGGAAACAATCTCGCGATGTGAAAAGCAAGAAAGGTGATACAAGGCAACAATCGACGGAGTAAGAAGGGTGATTGACATGGTTAGGGCCTCCTGCAATGATGAGATAGCGCAGGCAGGCAAAGTGCAGAGGAAGGAGTGGCTCTAGTATAGAGTCATTATCGACGAGGTATGAGGATTCTGCAGGGAAGCGACAGAAAGTTCCAAACGCTGCAGGAGACTTGCAGACCGCCGCCAGGATGAGAGATTCTAGGCTCGAAGGGACTCGAGCTTAGGGAAGGAGGAGCTATTATCACGAAGGTGGCTTAGCGAGGAAGAGGTGTTTACAGGACTAATAGTTGTGAGTCATAGGTATGTTATGCTTCGCACATGACATCATTAGAGGTCATGGGTTTCGCACATATGACCACTTTGGTCATATGATACGGTTGTGATAATATGTTATGCTTTGCACATGACCTCATTTAGAGGTCGCGGGTTTAGCGCAGGTGACCATTTTGGTCATATGACTAGTTTATGATGTTTTAGTATGACTCACAGTTGTGAGTCATATGTGGTGTGTAATTAGGAGAGTGAGTCACAAGGGCGTGAAGGGCAACTATATCAGGAGACCGTTAGGGCGGAGTAGATAGGCCATGCTCCATTTCTGCTATTTTCCCCACCATACATTCCTTCCTTATCTACGACACCATCAGCATCCGGCATGCCCATACGTTTGTTCTATCGGAAAGACCATTAGGCCAAGGCCTCCCGGTCAGGACTAGGGATGGGCGCAGTTCCCTTCCCCTACTCTGAACTGCTAGGCGGTCGCCAAACTCAAGTATATAACCGAGGGACGTAGGCCAAAATCTTTGTTGGATAATCTGTCGAGGAAGGCGCGTCTCGATAAGAATAAAAGGAAGGTAAAGATTTATGAGGCAAACAATTTTATATTGATAAGATCTCTTCTCCATTGCTTGATGATGTCTGGAAAGCTCTGGAGGCACTTCGATATTTTTATCCCACGTCTCAGTGGTCGTGGACTATTTCTAACTTCTAGGCTTCCGAAGTACCACTCTGGTTTTAATACGCAAACGTCCAGAATCTTATAAGCGCGAACACTGTCTGACCCTGAAACTTATCACACCCTTTTGCGGACCCAGAATACTATTCCTCCCTTGAGATGACTGTGCTATTGGTTATACCAAACAGCCATCTCCAACTTAGATGTCCACATAGACTTTTATATGACTTTAGTGTTATTGACTATCGTCCAGTCGTCTCTTCGGTCATGAAGTGATCAGGTTCATACCGGGTCACCTAGTGCCAATCACAAGTTCGAGCCCGACGTGTCAGCATCTTAAGGGTCTCCAACTTATCTAGGTCTTCCATTCTGCGCATGCTTCCCCTTGGTCCGCCGCCCTCCATAGAGGGGTCCTATTANGTCTTCCATTCTGCGCATGCTTCCCCTTGGTCCGCCGCCCTCCATAGAGGGGTCCTATTACTAGGACCACCCAACCTACAGCTGATCTCAGAAGGGTATGGGTGGATTCGGTATTCCCATAATAGCTTTCACTACTAGGATATCCTCCTAGAATAATTCTCCGAAAACGTCCCGTCACCGGCGGCCCATAGTTTAGGAAGCCCAACTTTCAAGCCTACTATCTCCATCCGCCTGCGACGGACTTCCTCCATTCCACTTCCCAGATGTCGCCAAAGGTCCCCTCGCGTATTGCCTGCGAACAGCATCCGGACGGACAGACGGCGTCGACGTATCTGGTGTTGTGATGTGGGCTTCATTGATATGACATTTTAGTTAGGGGACGCAACTCTCGAAATCTCGCTAATGACGTGCGGGCCCCATGAGGGGGCCAGAGCGGGGTGTTGGCACTCCGGTAAATTGAAGGTCTGTGCGCAGTTACCCTACCATGGGTCTGTGCACATGTCTCGGATTTCCAGATGCCTAACCTGAGCTCCCTCCTTCCACGCTTCGCCTCAAATGCCTTTATAACCATTTTTATTTTTCTTCTAAATACATTTTAAGACTCAGTGTGGTCAGGGTAAAAAACCTTCGACGTTTACTTAGCCACGGTATGAAAACCATTTCCACACTCTCTTACTTCTGCGCTTCCTGGCATGTCCGGATTTTCTGAATGAAAATTCTCCACAACTTCCTTCGCATTTTCCATACCGGTGGCAGGCGCCCATGTGTTATCATCTTCCGAACACCCTTGCCATTTAACGAAGTACCACAGTTCCTGCTTCTCTTGATAGCGGCCACGCACTTGTTTCCCGTAAGAACGAATCTCCCTTCAGACAATTTCGTCAACCTCCCATTGCCGATCGCCGTCACTGTCCTCTGGCTCTCTAGGGGGTGGTTGGCGATTGTCGTGAACTGACTCGCGATAGTGTTCCAATAGTGCGACATGGACTACAGGATGAATGTTCAATCGATAGGATATGTTGTGCTTAAATGCTCTGGATCCGCGTTTTTCCATAATTTGGAAGGGACCGTATAGCTTCGGACTTAGCTTCTTGGATTTCTGTCGGGTGCGAATGTTTTTAGCGTTTGACATTACTTTGTCCCCGATCTTGAAGTCCGGCTATTGTTGAGCTTTTCAGTTATAATATTTCGACATCCCTTCTCGTGTCTTTTCTAGTGACCCTCTTGCTTGTTCATGTATCGCCTTAATCCAGTTTGGATAAAGTGTTGCTCCTGGATTTTGAACTTCACATCCCTTCCTCCACTCTGTCTGTGGATGGAATCCGTAGTTCGCATAGAATGGTAACATCCTGTGAGCGTTGGTTGCAGAGGTGTTCTCGGCATGTTCAGCTAACGGTAGTAGCTGATACCAGTCATCCTGATCGTAATTGACAAAGCTTCGCAGGTATCCTTGCGGCACTTGGTTGGTACGTGCGGTTTGTCCGTCAGTCTAGGGGTGGTAAGTGGTGGACATTCTTCGCTTAATTTCCCGCGCCTTGCAAAGGGAGTCCCAAAACTTTCTTGCAAACTTTCAGTCCATATCCGAGACGATTTCGCTTGGTAGGCCATGCAGCGTCCATGCTTCTTTCAGAAATGCCTTTGCGACCTCCTTGGCCGTAGCGGAGGTGTTCAGTCCGATGAAATGTGCCATCTTCGTGAATCGATCGACTACTACCATTGTCTGAGTGCATCCTTGCGACTCTGGTGGTTGTGAAATGAAGTCCACTGAGATAGACGCCCATGCTGTGTAGGGTATTTGCAGTGGTTGCAATAATCCGTACTTAGCGTGTCTGGGCGCTTTGTTATGTTGGCATTCATCGCAGGATCGTACGTAGTCATTGACCCATGCCGCAAGTGTCTTCCTGTAGAAGTCTCTCCTGATTATTTCCCAAGTTTTTTCTTGTCCGAAATGTCCTGCAATTTTTGCATCGTGACATCCTTCTACAATCTTAGTATATAGCGCCTAACTGTCTGGTACAAATAGTCTTTGCTTATAATATAGTAGATCTTCGGTTAAGGTCCAATCTTTGGGAAAATCCTTTCATGCGTCGCGTAGCTTCATGAGTTCTTCCCTTCGTTGCCTCTAAGCTGCATCTGTTCCGATAGCAGTCTGTATCTCATTCAAGAATTCAGGATTGAACTGCTGGCCACCTTTCTGCAGGATAATAGCATTTGACCTTAGAACCTTTTCGGGTACTTCTGAAATATCGTACCAATGTTCGTTGTCTTTAGCCGATCCCTGTAGGTAGCTGATGCTAGGTTCCTGTTCCTTGACGATCAAGGATCTTGTCGCTATATCGGTGCTTCCGAATCAGGCGTTCCCTCGCTCTGTTTCTTCCAAGTCGTCAACTTCCATCATGTCTCTGGTGTTGACCTTTTCTACCATTAATTACGCTATGCGATCAACCATTCTTATTTGGCAGTCTACATCTTTATGGTTAAAAAGTACGACTTTGAGTTCGCCAGTGTAATCAGCCACGATTACTCCTGCGCCGGTAGAGATTCCGCTTTTGACCACTAATCCACTCCTTGGGGCAACTCTTCCATCAGTTCCTTCCGGTAGCCCCATGGCTATACCCGCCCTTATTAATGCTTGTCCATATTTCGGGACAATCTCATCTTCTATGGCGTATAGGTCATGCCCTGCTGCCATTCTAGAGCCTTTTGTCGGCAAATGCGCCTTTTTGCTCAATCTTTTGACCCTAATCACGGGTTCCTTTCCACCTCTACCAGGTTCCAGATCCAAATCCTTTTCTCCATCCCAGTCTTCTCCTTCATCCCCTACCCTCGCTACTATTGATACCAAGAAACTTGCTTCTTTTAAAATTTTCCGTTCGCGATGAGTAGCTCCCTCCTCAGGACCGTACTTGGGCCGCCTGCTTAAGGCGTCAGGCTTTCCACCCTTTGTACCCGGTCAGTATACAATGCGAGAATTGTATTCTACCAACTTCTGGGCCCATCGTATTTGACGGCCACTCCAGACTTTTCAGGTGAAAAAGTATTGTAGGTTCTGACGGTCGGTAAAGACTCTGATCGGTTTCTCCGTTCCGATCAAGTAATGTCTCCATTCTTTAAAAGCTTCTAGGATCACGAGGAGTTCTTTATCATGAATCCCATAATTGCGCTCCGCCAAGTTTAATTTTCTGGAATGGAAAGCTAGTGGATGCAATTTTTTCTCAAAGTACTGAGAAAGGAGGCAGCCGAGTGCAAAATCAGTGGCGTCCGTTTATACTACCGTTTCTCTTGGCGGGAAAAAATGGTAGAGTATAGGGGCTGTGGTGAATCGGTGCTTTAGCTCTTCGAAAGCAGTGTCTTGTTCAATTCCTCATTTAAAATTCTACGGATTTTCTTGCAATGTCTCGGTTATTGGCTTGCAAATAGCCGAGAAGTTTTTTATAAATCGTCCGTAGAAGTTAGCAAACCCCATAAAGACTTGTACTTCTCTAACCGACTTAGGCGCTTTCCAAACCATTATGGATTCCACCTTACGGGTTCTCATAGACACCACATCTACCGCCACCATATAGCCCAGGAATTTCACATCCGTAGCATTGCAGGTCGATTTCTTTAGCGATACCGCTAACTGAAAGTCTGATAGGCTTTGTAAAACTTTCTTAACAGCTTCGATGTGCTCTTTTTCATCCTTTGAGTATATGAGAATATCATCCAGGTAACATCCAACTCCGACGTCCATGTATTTGTGTAGAACTTGGTGCATCATATCTTGGAAGGTTGCCCGAGCGTTGATCAATCCACAAGGTATAACCTTATATTCGTAGTCCCCGTATCTCGTACGGAACGCTGTCTTCCACTGGTCCCCTTCTTTTATCCTAATCAGGTGGCAGTTGTCCTTAAGGTCTAACTTGGTGAAGATCTTTGCGCCGGCAACTCTATCTGGGAGTTCGGACATTAGTGGCAGGCGATGTTTGTTGAGGATAGTAATCTTATTCAGATTTCGATAATCCACAACTAGACATAATCTACCATCTAGTTTAGGTATGAATAATATAGGTGCGCCTGCTGGCGATTGGCTCCGCGTGATTTTTCCTGGTTTGATCATTGTTTCCAAGTATTCTCGTAAAGCCTTAAGCTGTTTTTCGGATAGTGGATATATCGGCACCCATGGGGGAGTTGATCCGTGAATCAGTTTGATTTCGTGATCGAATGTGCGTCTTGGAGCTAGTTTTTCTGCCGTCTGAGTTTCAAACAAAGGTTTGTAATTCCAGTATTCTTGGTGTAATGGTCCAAGGTCCACCGTATTTTCGATGGCTCTGATTCTCCCGATGCGGCAGACATTAGGGTCCCAAGCAACGGATTCGTCATATTCAAACATATGCGCTATCCCTTCATCTTCTTCCAACAAGTTTTCGCAACATTTTGCGGAGAAGGTTCAATTTTGCGCATCCTCTATGTGAGACACGGGTGTTCACGATGCCACCAACCAAAAGGGATTATCATTCCATAGTGACCTGCTTTAGCCATTTCACATGACACTTCTCAAATGTGTCGATTTTTTCCTATTTCCTATTTTATAGGGAAAGTGTAACACTTTCCTCCAGAGGGGGCTGACGATCCTTCAAAGCCTAAGATATCAACTGCATTGTCGCGTTCTATAGAGGGAACGCGAAGGTCTTCAACTAGGTCGTTGTTGATAAGGAATACGGTGGATCCCGCGTCTAACAAGACTTTGACTTTGTATCGCTTATGATGTATATGGAGGTAAGGGATCCCCTCCGGAGAGTTGTATCGTTCAGGTTTTGGAGCTTCTAACTCCATGCGCTTAGCGCGGATAAGACTTCCTTGGTTCTTTCATTTAGGCATTATTGTTGTTAGGTGTAGGTAACAAGATGCTTGTTACTACGCCCGCGTAGTTTCGACCATTAAGGTCTCCACAGACAAACTAGTAATTCTTTTAGCTCTAACAATCTGGGTCTACATACTAAGCGGCGTTTCAGCGATACGCTATTGCGCACGAGCAGTTTTCAGGCTGGATGCCTTATCCCTACACACCAGACCTAGGCTCATAGCGGATTTTCGCGCGGTTAGTAGCCATTTTACTCCCCTGGTGTGGGGGTTCCCTTATTCACCGAGTCCTTTCCCTTAGGATTTCGGTTATCCGTTCAGCTACCACAGATGGGCCTTGCGTACCAAAGCGGTACATCACTATGCCATACTCTGGCCAGAAGGCAAGATAGTACATACGTATAATATGACTCAGGCTCGTGAGGTAGGTGGAATGGCCCGCGTCAGTTGTCGTCCTGTCGTGTATTGTTATTAGGTAGATCTTGTATTGCTATGTCCCAACTTCTTCGGTATAGTAACTTGCTTGCACACGGGTTGCAGGGAACCACTAGGTGACTCGAGGGACTTCGTACTGTTGGCTCCCGGGCCATGCGGGCATGTTAACTATCCTCTCTTTCGATCAGGACTATCCATATATTGATTCTTGTGTTCGAGCTCGTAAGTCCCTCGCGGGGTCCCTGCGCTTAGAGCCTACTTGCGTTGATCCTCAAAGCAGAAACTTGCTTCGCGCCGCTTTGATCATTTTGAGTTTCGATTCCCGTAGTTGCAAACGGACTACCCGATCCCCATTGTGGTCGGTACCCAATACACCCCAGCCAACTGGGGTTCCCGCTTCGATTCCAGCTCCGTCAGGACACTGAATACCCAATTGCCATCGCTGTTGGTGCCAATGAACTAACCTAGGTCAGTTCCTCGTCGTCCCCCAGTTCCCAGATCTTATTTACCTGGTCTGGGCTATGGACAGTTGCGACTCTGGGAGCTAATTTAGGCTTTAGAATAGGCGATCTTGCGCGGCCAATTCCCATTTTTATCGGTCTTCAGCTGACCGTTGCCGCCGATATTTCGGCATCTCCCCAATACGTCTGATAGGTCTGGTATTTCCTTCCACAACGTGTGCAATCTCCTTCTTTCCTTCGCGTGTCTATCACAATCTGTGGGATCCTGGTACGGGCCTGGGCGAAGTTCGCGTTGGTGGTCTTTGTTGCACCTCCCAACCTTTTCCTTGTCTTCTCCAGTTCCTCGTCCCTTTTTTGTTTTTGTGGTAGGGCTCCACCTCCCTTGACATAGGGTTTAGTATCCCTTTGTCGTTTCAGTTTAGAGTCCCCACGGTCTTGTCTTTTGACCTCTTGGACTATTTTGGGCTTGGACGGCTGGTATCTCGCGCAATTTTCTTTCTGGCTAGCAGTCCTTCTTCTGACTGTCTGCATAGCCTTAGTGCCTCCTCCCATTCTTGATCCCTCGTATATTGCAGGGCCGACAATGTGCGGACAATCTGTTTAGGAAGTTTGTCTATGACTACCTCTCTCTAGGATTCCCCGGTTCTCCGTCCACGAATGTTATGGTTGTGCATGACTGTCAGATAGCGTTCAATACTGCTGCCGTACGTGACCAGTTTCATTGCTCGAAGAGCTAGTCTTTCAGCTTTTACCGGGGCGAATCTCTTGATCATATCATATTCAAAGCGAGTCCATGTCGCTAGCTCTCGCTGCTGGGTTTCCCCGCGAAGTCCGTCCATAGCCTTGCGGTACCATATGGTATATAGAAGGACTATGTCTCTTTTCGTATAGCTGAGCGCATATATGACGCGTTCCCCCGCGTCATCCTAGATTGGTGGGTTTCTGTCGCAATAGTTGGTGCATTGCAAGATCCACACATATATATCTTGTGCTGGTCTGTCTTCAAAGAATGGAGGTGGCTCTGTTGGTCGCTTAATGTTTAGCGCCATCGCGTGGGCAGGTGTCTCTGCCATGCCAGGCTGTCCAGGTGTTCGTCCTTGCCCTTGTCGGCTAGCACTTCCTCTCCGTCTTCCTCTCATCATCATCATCATCATAGTCGTCACTAGGATCCCCTGGGTTACCTCCTTGGGCACCAGGAGGGGATGCATCAGCGGCCTCTCTGCCTTTTCCTGTTTCCCGGAGTGTAGGTGGAGCGTAGTACTCCTCGTTGTCCGTTTCTTGGACTGCGGGTAAGGGTGCGGGTCCTGCAGCTTTGGGACTTCATGCGGTCGCCAACATTCTGTTTATCGACTGTGTCAATACTTCCAGAGTGTTGTTAGTCTTATTATTTGGCCGTTGCTGCTGGCCCTGATATCGGCGGGTTTCTGCATGGTGTGTAGTCTGATCTAGACGCATCTGTCCACGGGTGCGGTTGACCTCCCTTTCCTGCACCTTGCATTGGGCGTGGAATTCTGTGAATTACGCCCGTAAACTGAGGACCATTTGTTCGAAAGTCTGATCCAGGGCTAACGCTGCTTCGCTTTGTTGCCCGAGGGTTCCATGTAACCTCCTGGTTACCTCTTCATGTTCCTGTTGACGCCTTGCTTGCGCGTCAATTTTCTTTGCGACTTCTCGTAACATTTCTTCTTTTATTCCCTTGCCTTCGCTTTCCATTCCTGCCAGCTGCATCAACAAGATTGCAATATCGTTATAGTGGACATCTTGTCCTTCCGCGATTTGCAGCGGAACCTTAATTAGTTTTAAGGTATCATCTTGTGTGGCTCCATTCAAATATTCGCAGGCGATGTTGGCTTGGTCGAGCGAGGTATCGATGTCCTGCCTTATTCGACCTAAGGTTATCCCCAGGCGGGCAGCCAATTTAGCCAAGTTTGCCTCATGGTCTTCTGCGGGTTTTGGCGTGGGGACCTGTGATATCCTATGACTGCTTGCGGCACTTGAGGATAGGTGAGAAGGTATATTTCCTCTCCGCAATGCAGGTTCATCAGGTGTGGATGGGGAGTGACTCCATATAGCCTAATCAGCGGTTTTTTCCGTCGTATCTGGGCAGGTGTCCCTTGGTTCTCCCGCCGTTATTCTCTTCCTCGGGTCCTGAAGTATCTCAGCCATTGTGATGCTTTCCAGCTATGCTAATTGTTCTAATAGCCCTGGATGAGTGATTACTGGCACTTTGTACGAGATTTCTCGATATCCTCTAAAAGGTTTAAGGAATTGTATGTAAGGTATCCAACTCTTGAGATACTCTAGAGGTGTAGGAATGCAAGGATTGGGTGGGTCCGAGTTTGGACTCAAAACCCAAATGTCCTTTTTTTCGAGGTTGAGGATGTACTTATAGTGCATGTGAAGGTGTGCTTAGTCCCAGGCCGTGGGGATGTCTGATCCTCGGATGACTGTGCCTTCTTTTTCTCTTGCTTTCTTGGCCGTGATCAGCGAGCACTGGGTGCTCCAGTCGACAAAGTTTTATGACTCGGTCGAATTCCACTCAAAGTCCGAACCGTGCCAGGTGCGATATATGGCATTAATTTGATCCCTTGTAGCGATCCTGAAAGGTACCGTGAACCACGAAGGTTCTTGTGTATATTCTTCTTCAATCTCGAACAGCGCGGTTTCAAATATTTCTTCGAATGACGCAATATAGATTGGACAGTGCTGTGCTTCGAAAATGTAATTGAAGTCTGAGATGAGGGTGGAGTTTGAAGTGAACTCACAGTTCATATAGTGAGCCTTGGTAACAGGAGAACTATCAATATACTGTTAGGCGAACGCTAAACTCAGGTATATACCGGAGAGACGTAGGCCAAAATCTTTGTTCGGAGAATCTGTCGAGGAAGGCTCATCGCGATAATAATAAAAGTAAGGTAAAGATTTATGCGGTACACAATTTTATATTGATAAGATCTCTTCTCCGTTGCATGATGATGTCGGTAAAGCTGGGGAGGCACTTCAATAATTTTATCCTGTGTCTGTGTGTGCGCGGACCACTTGTAACTACTATGCTTCCGAAGTACCACTCTGGTTTTAATACGCAAATGTCCAGAATCTTATAAGTGTGAACACTGTCTCACACTGAAACTTATCACACCCTTTTGGGGACGCGGAATACTATTCCTCAGTTGAGATGACTGCGCTATGTGTTATACCAAACAGCCGTCTCCAACTTAGATGTCCGCATAGACTTTTATATGACTTTAGTCTTATTGACTATCGTCCAGTCGTCTCTTCGGTCATGAAGTGATCAGGTTCATGCCGGGCCACCTAGTGCCAATCGCAAGTTCGAGCACGACGTATCAGTGTCTTAAGGGTCTCCAACTTATCTAGGTCTTCTATTCTGAGCATGCTTCTCCTTGGTCCGCCGGCCTCCATAGAGGGGTCATATTACTAGGACCAACCAACCTACAGGTGATCTCAGAAGGGTATGGGTGGATTCGGGATTCCCCTAATAGCTTTCACTACTGGGATATCCTCCTAGAGTATTTCTCCGAAAAAGTCCCGTCACTTTCGGCGTATAGTTTAGGAAGCCCAACTTTGAAGCCTACTATCTCAATGCGCCTCCCGCGGACTTCCTCCGTTCCACTTCCCAGATGTCGCAAACGCTCCCCTCTCCTATACCCTGCGAACAGCATGCGGTCGGATGGACAGCGGCGACGTATATGGTGTTATGAAGTGCCCTTCATTGGTATCACATTTTAGTTGTGGGACGTAACTCTCGAAATCTTGCTGATGATGTGCGGGCCCCATAAGGGAGCCAGACGGGGGTGTTGGCACTCTGGTAAATTGAAGGTCTGTGCGCAGTTACCTACCGTGGGTCTGTGCACATGTCTCGGATTTCCATATACCTAACATGAACACTGCTCCATTTCATGAGTACGTCCTCATATCCCCCTGTGTCTGGAGCTCCTCGAAGAATCCTCGGCCGACGCAGCAATATCCCACCAACTCCTCCCACCCACTAGCTCCATCGCGCTTGATGACTGAACCCCTAGTGAGCTCGTCATTCTCCCCCTCCTCTGCACCTCACTTCTCGCATCCATGTCTACCTCTACTCAGATCGATGAACTGGCCCTCGAAATCGCATACCTTTCAGCACAAGTTGACGAGCTCTGCTCCAGTGCTCACAGACCCCAACGCCCCCCTCCACTCCCTAGCCAAACTGACACCACAGCAGTGTCGCTCTCCGCCCTGCAGCTGTCAGTTAGGGACCTAGCGTTTTGCCTGACCACCCCACTCCGTCAACCAATGCGGTACCAACAACCCCCACCCCAGCGCCTAACGACTGAGGTACCCGCTTCCTACAAGGCTTGGCCACCTCCTTCCCGAAAGGGGAAAGAGCCCGCCAGGTCCCCCCCTACAGCAACCCTGGCCGCGGAGCTTACCCCTATCTAAAAGGATGGTAGTGACATGGACATGTCCTGTTACAGCGTGAAAGACCAGCAATGGTACAGGGACATGACCGGATATGTGGCAAAATTCTGACGCTCCTCGGAGGCCCAAATATACAAGCAGGAGAAATATTCCCCCCTCTCTGAGTTCTGCACTGTTCCGCACTGGTCAAATCAGTCTGGCGCCCCCTCCTATGCCCAGGCTGCTACAGCTGGAGGAAAACAGAAAGGAAGAGTCAACAAAGCAACGAATGCCACATTGGCTGCCCTGGTTGTGTCAGGCCGGGCACCTGTGGCCACCTCAAAAGGGCCCAGGAGCCGCCTAGCCACTGTGAGACGTTTATTCGCCCCAAGGTCTTTCCCCTTCTCACTCCCCCAGTCCCACCGTCTGGCTACTTCTTTCCCTGGCATTGCCGCCTCCACCTTCCGTAAAGAGGGCTGCACCCTACCCCTGTCCTTCTCTGCTCTGGTTAATGACAGAGGGGCGGTGACGCTTCTTTCCCTCTCCCACTTTGTTCCCTCAACCCCATACGCCCCCAACAATGATGCCCTGATGGGCAAGCTTAGCCAGTCCTTTCCCACCGGAGACGCTCCATGGCTCCCTTTCCGCCCTCCCTCCAACCAGGTCTAGTTGGCAATACACATCCCGCCTATCCCATACCTTACTGAGGACAACAACGACCTCCTGCAGTCCCTCAGCAACACTATTCTGAATGTCATGAAGGTACAGATCCTCTCTACACGATACTGGAATCCCGACGGTGACTCCGGAATAATCAATAGAGCAACCTCCCCTGTTGTGACGGTTGAGCCGGAAAATGAGGCCGCGATGGTGGATAATGCTTACCTTGTCTCCTCATGATGTAAGATCGATAGAGCATACTCGGCCAATCACCTCACTCAATGCAGTCACTCCTCCGAGTACGGACCCCATTCGGCTAGATGCATGTTTGACCACCCAGTTTGCCCTATCTGCATCCTCTCCCATCGAAAGCAGGCATACAAGTGCCACAACCCCACCTGCCCTAGGGGCAGTAACCTCAGACCAGGCCTTGACTGCTGTCCCACCTCCCATTTGATGTGTGCGGTCTGCAAGGGCCAACACCCAGCTTTTGCCAGGGAATGCCTTGCAAGACCTCCCCCCTTCCTGCCTGTGGGAAGTCCTCTGTTCCACTGAATGAGCAAGCTATGGACATGAGGCACGACTCCAGTGCGGGTCCTTCAACTGGTTCACAATCCCTGCTGCCCCCCTTCTCTCTTGAAACACCTCCTCCTAGGCATGGTGATACCCCCCAGACATGTACACCCGATCCTACCCCAAACCCCAAGGAGGTGCCCTGCTGAACCCCACATGGCGGGAATCTCCCATTCCGCTCCCCCAGCCTGAGACGCCGAATAGCTGGTAATGGCTGGTCACACCTCTCCGGTGAGTTCCGTGCTGGCAGTGGGCTCCCATAACCCCATATTCATTCTACAACACAACTGCATCAGAACCTGGGATGTATTTCTTTCTATTTTTAATTCGTTTTCTCTTCTGGATCCCCCCCCTACTTTGGTTACCCTGCAAGACCCCCCCTGTACAGGAATAGACATCCACCATTCTCTGGTTTATCACTTTTTCTGCCCCCTTGTCGCAATGCCGGCAAGCCCAGAGTGGCCTGCTACCTCCACCTTTCCTCTACTCAGCACTTCTAGGGCCTACCAGTCTTTTCCGAGGCTAGGGACTGGATGGCTCTTGACTTTTACTCTTCTGTCAGACTCTTTGACTCTTTGTTACTAAGTTCAGGTTTGTGAACCTGTAAGGTACCTGGCATGGCTTCCAATTTCACCCCACCATCCCACCTGAAGTTGCTTGCCCTGACACTGCCACATCGATGCTGGTTGTTCTAGATTTTAACATTCATCACTCCTCAGCGGACCCTGGCGCCTCTTTGCCATCTCGGACCTCTGCACTTCCACAACCTTCTAAGAGTGGGCCACCGATGAGGGTTTCTCCCTCTGGAACACTGCGAGTACCCTCACCTATTTCCCTTGCAACCTGGAGCTCCATCACTCGGAGATAGACCTATCCTTCGCCAACACCGCACTGTTTCTCAACCTTGAATGTTGCGGGGCATGCCCCTTCCCTCAACTGACTCTGACCACATCCTGATCCGTCTAATGCTGTCCATGCCTGGGGCCCCCCCACCCCCTCCTGCACCCGTGTGGACAAAGACAGACTGGCTCTCTCTTGTGGGAGAAATCAAAGCCATAAAGATCAACCCCCCACGCTCCCTCCCGACACCCCACTCTTTTTCTGCGGTGTTTGGCACTACCCTTGGCAGACCTAGGACCGTCCTCCAGCTCCCGACCCCAGACAAGAGGCCCTCTCACAGGTCCAAGTCCTGGTGGACCCCCAACCTTGCGGCGCAGGGAGCTGCCTTTCACTCAACGGTTCGGTCGTCATGACGCAACCCCGTCCCCTGTTCTAAACAGCAGTGCAAGGAGTCATGCCTTGGTTACTTCTGGGCCATAAAGACGGCGAAGACCGAATACGGGAACAATTTCCACAAAAAAGCCACCCACAGTCACTCAGGACCGTCAAGCGCTGCACCTTCAGTAGACCCCCAGACAGGTTACCCCAGTTTCTTGGGGCAGACGGCCCTATGGGCATAACAAAGCCCTGGTCTCGAACCTGTTTCCAGAAAGACAGTCCTGATACCCACCGGCCATTCTACGGGAGTTTAGAGATGTTCTACCGTTGTCGGCGCAGGAAATCACAGCTGCCCTCGTGAAGTTCTACTCATTCTCTGCCCCCTATTGAATTTGTATGTAGCGGTACAATGTTAATAGCTTGAGTACGAGAATACTATACAGTATTAACGGTATACTGTAGGCACACTTAGGCGTGCGTGATGGTAGTAGGATGGCAGATTGGTAGTAGTTCTTATCCTGAAATTCTTTCTAAGACTCGGAGCGATAACCAGCTATATATACAGGTGCTCATACTTAAGCGAAGAGAAGAAACAAGGGGGACCATCTTGTAAAAAACATAAGTGCGGACAAGTTTGACCCCGAAAATCTACCTAGGAAATTCCAAATAAAATGTATATAACTTATAATGGTGTGAGAGATTTTAAGCGGAAAACTAACAAGCCATGCACCTTCCAAAAAGGTCTCAGTACATAAGTGAGAATAACCGAGACATCCCACACATGCAATAAGAAAATGTATATCCAATTATCCCAATGTTATCATGAAATATAAGCGAAATACCAGATGTATATACTCCTGCTGTAGTAATGTTCGTGATCTATAGTTAACCAGAAATATAACCTTAAGGAGAAAAATACACGTTATTTAGAAGGAATATACATATGAAACGAATAATAGAAAAGTTCAACACTTCCCCTCACTATCTACAGCCCAACAGTCCCCTTAGACGCTCATGCGCCAGTTTTGCCAAAGTTTTAGTACATATATCCGCTAGGTTGTCTGATGATGCAACCTTAAGTAGTGTGAATGCACTATTATTGATTTCTTTGCGTATCTTGTGGAAATGTATATTGGTATGTTTTGGTTGTTCGTTTAACTGATGGCTTGTCCTAGGAAATTTGCGCCGGTATTATCAGCATGTAAGGCAATAGGTACAGTTTGGCGAATGTCTTTGAGACCTTTGAGATACCATTGGATTTGTCGCGCAGCCAGTAACATAGCTACATATTGCATGTCGGTTGTGGATGTTGCGACCGAGGCCTGTTTCTTGCATCAGCAGGAGATACAAGCGCCGTTTAAAAGCATAATGTATCCTGTAAGGGAACGGTGGGTATCCAAACAAGCAGCAAGGTCAGCATCAACATAAGTATCGATAGCGTTTGTAGCAGTATACAGATAGTACAGTCCCATCTGTTTTGTACCGTTGATGTATCGTAAGACATGCTTAGCGGACTTGAGGTGTTGTTCCGTGGGACATGATGAAAATAGAGAGAGAAATGAAATGGTATACGCTAGGTCAGGTCTCATAACAGTGGTCAGGTACATAAGCGATCCTATTATCGATTGGTATGTGGAAGAGTCTGGTATCTGTTCCTCTTCTGTTCCTTTCCGTAGTTGAATGCCTTTCGGTAAGGGTGTGGACACAGAACGTGAGTTTTCCATAGAGTACCTTTCGTGGATTCACATGATGCATCGCTCTTGGGTAAGGTGTATCCCGTCTGATGTATACGGGATGTGGAGGCCGAGCAGAATGTAGCTTCGCGTAAGTTGGTGATGTTGAATGCCGTTTTCAGGTCTTCTATCCGAGAGGTGGATTTGGGAGTTTCGGCTGTGTATATAGCGATGTCGTCAACATAAACCGAGATGTAGATGTCGTGTTTATTGTGAACCAAGATGCATGAGTCAAGGCAGGATGTCATAAAGACTCTAGATGTTTAGTATCTAGCCACGAGAGCATACCATTCATTCGCAAATTGCTGAAGTCCATACAGAGATCGGTTAAGTCGCCATACTTTATCTCCGATACTGTACTCAGGTAACGGTCACATGCAGACTTGTTCATTAAGTTCACCACAAAGAAAGGCTGATTTAACATCGAATTGTTGCGGTCGCCATTTGTTTTTGGCGGAAATGGCTAGCAGGAAACGGAGTGATTCGTAACGGATAACTGGTGCGAAGGTGTCATCAAAGTCAAACCCAGGTACTTGCGAGCAACCATTGGCTACGGCTCTTGCGCGGTATCTTTCCCGTGTACCGTCAGCATTTCGTTTTGTTTTGTATACCCACTTACTATCGATTATCTTTCTTCCTATCCGTTTATCTACTTCATTGAAACTTCATTTCTTTTTCATTGCCTTTATCTCATCGTCCATAGGTGAGGTCCAGTGTTCCTTAAGCGAGCTGGTGGTCGCTTGTTGATACATCAAGGGGTCCTCATTTGCCTGTAATTTGATATTTCTGCCATAGTATTGGGGTGTGCAGATATGTCTTCCAGATCTGGTCTGTGTTGCCGGTGGTTCTTCTGGTTGTTCCTCCTGTTCAGGTGGTTCTGGGGTTGCCTCTGGTGTTGCGGTTTCGTCATAGTCTTTTGGGCTTTCTGGCGGTGGAGGAGGATGTACTTTGATGGTCGGTTTTGGTGGTGTCTTTTCTGTATCTGATTCTGGTGGCTCAGATGGCGTTGAGAGAGGTGTCTGTTTCTCATATGGAGTAGGGAGAGGTGGTAGAAAGACAGTCGCATAGACTTCTGGTGCCAGTAACGATTTTGATGGAGTTGATGATCGTATTATTTTGTTCGTCCAATGTATCTGTCGCGTTTCAGAAAACTTATGCTGTGAGGGGATGTATATCCGATACATTTTGTTGGAGGAAGTATATGCGACCAGGTATCCTTCGATTGCCTGAGGTTATAGCTTAGTTCCAGGTTTGCGTGTCTCCTCTGGTTTATGGACAAAGCATTTGGTCCCTTAGGGGCGAAGGTGGTTTATCAACGGCTTTTTGTTGTGGAGAGATTCATAGGGCGTTCAGTTACCTATGGATCGGTTAGGGTGTCTGTTCCTTAGGTATATGGCGGTTGTGATTCCTTCAGCCCATAGTTGTAGCGGCAATCCTGTAAGCATAGAATGTGTTGATGTGATTATTGTCCTATTGTACCATTCGGCAACATGGTTAGATTCTTGAGAATAGGTGGGGGTTTTGTCATGTATGATTCCATGCTTTTGTAACAATTTTAGCATTTCATTATTGACATATTCTCCTCTATTCTCAGTTCGGAATCGTTTAACAACAGCGGTGTCCTGGGATTGTCTTTCTTTGATGAACTGTGTAAACACTTTTACAGTATCGGATGTAACCTTGATGTAGCAGACCCAAGTATATCGGGTACAGTCATCTATAAATGTGACATAGTACCTGGAGTTGCCAAAGGATGGGGACAAAAGCTTTCCAGTTAGATCTGAATGGATTAGATCATAAGGGCTTTCACATCAGCTTCGTATCGATTCAGGTTTGTACTTCGTTGACTTTGAGGTGATGCAAGTTTCAAAATGCCAGTCTTTAGGATATTTGTGATTGACGGGTCATCGCTGTAGTCGACGCTTTGCAGGTAAGGAGGCGAAGGGTGTCCAAGTGCTTCATGCCATTGTTGGTAAGTCATCTTGTTTGCTTCTTCCTTTTCTTCTTGCACAACATAGTCTTGACCGACTAGTTTTCTCCAGATTACTTCCTCTTTATTTTCCCCTAAAATAAACATGTCATTCCCTTTACTACTTAAAGAAAAACCCTTTCCTATCGAAACCACAGCGTGACATGACATCAAGTTGCTTTTTGCCAACTTGGGAACCCAGAGAACTCGTTACAGGACTATCGGAACTACATGACCTTTTGAGGTTTTGGCCATGAGTCTAACCATTCCTGAACCACATGACTCAATTATAGAGTCATCTCCCAACTTAATAGTACTAGTACTAGGTACATAGTTTACAAGAAAGTCTAGGTTGTTTGTCATGTGTGAGCTTGCGCTGGTATCGATTACCCAATTGAGTGGGCGCGGGTTTCTTTTTGTACAGAGGAGGGAGGAGGATGTACTGAAGGGTACGGATATCTCTTCCTTTCTGATCTTGGCTGAACTAACAGCTTTCTTTTCCTTCATTTTTTGGTTGTTGGCCTTGAGTTTGTTGCACTAATTCCAAGTATGCCCTTCTGACCGTGCAGTGGGGTAATGCTTTTTACAGTAGGTACATTCCTAGGTATTAGCTGGTGTCCTACGAACCATTTCCCTTGCCTTTCCTTTTCCTTTGACATCAGCGTGTTTATATACTTTGTCTGTGTCGGAATTACGCGCAGGCCTCATGTCAAATAGTTTGTTACAGATATGATCGTAGGTAAGGTCCTCCTTGGTCTGGAGGTTGTCAACGATATTACTCATTGACTCGGGGAGGGAACGGAGAAGAACAGCAGCTTTTCCTTCAGGTCACGAGAAAACCGTTTTGAAAAGAAGGGGCAAGGTATATCTGCCATCAGTGGAGGCAGAGGCGCAACGACGTTGCATTCGATTCCAAAGGGTATCGTATGCGTTGATGTGATCGGCGGTTGGTATGGCCGCAGTGTATTTGGCATCAAGGACAGCATTGAGTTGCTTAAAGAAGGGGGAGGTGTTTTCTCTAGCAAATTTGTCTTGAAAGGCTTTCCATATGGCTGCTGGTGTTTTGTGGGTTACCAGGAGAATCTGCCATTGGGAGTCTATCGTTTCCAGGAAGTAGGTCGAGGCCCATTGGTATCGATCTCTAAACTCTTCTATCTTCTCGCTATTGTTTTCGCCATCTTCATCTTTATAGGGTTCCCATATTATCTCGCTTTCAGTTACTATGTTCCAGCAGTTGTAAAGTCCCCGCACATTTTCGCAGATATCACACCACGATCTGTAGTTGACCGGCCCAGTGAGCTTTGCGATAGCGCTCACTTCGTAGGATGGTGCCCAAGAATGCTTGGAATTGTTGGCGATATTTCTGGCTACTGGGGTAGGAGTTGCTGTGAGTGGTCCAACAGTAGTTGACGTTGGAAGTGGTGTGGCGCGGCCTTGTGGTAAAGGTACTTCCGGGTTTGCTGGGGGAGGTAATGGGGGTTGGGGAGGTGCTGCGGCAGCATTAGAGGAAGTTTCACTCATGTCGCTTAAGTATCGGTACTTGTGTTGGAAATTAAATAGTAAGTCTAGCCAATCGGGTGCCTTATTGCAATATAGGAAGCGATAAGGTGTATGAGCGATTGGTTAAGGTTATTGCGGGTACAAGCTCTGATGTTAAGCGAGATGATTCTGACACTAGATGGGAAGTGATAAAACTGTTCGGATGGAGGAAGCCATAATGTTGTTGGTGAGAGCTAGAGTAGTAGCAGGTCTATTGAGTGGAAGTGTGTAAGTGTATGTCGGATGACTATGAATGCGCCGGGCTCATAACCTATTGAATTTGTATGTAGCGGCACAATCTTAATAGCTTGAGTACGAGAATATGATACAGTATTAAAGGTATACTGTAGGCACACTTAGGCGAGGAAGATGGTAGTAGGCGCGCTGATTGGTAGTAGTTCTTATGCTTAAATTCTTTCTAACACGCAGAGCGATAACCAGCTATATATACAGGTGCGCATACTTAATCGAAGAAAAGAAATAAGCATGAAAATCTTGTAAAAATCATAAGTGCGGACAAGTTTGACCCCGAAAAACTACCAAGGAAATTCCAAATAAAATATATATAACTTATAATGGTGGGAGAGATTTTAAGCGGAAAACTAACATGCAATTCACCTTCCAAAAAGGTTGTAGTACATAAGTGCGAATAACTGAGACAACTCACGCATGCAAAAAGAAAATATATATCCAATTATCCCATCGTTATCATGAAATATAAATGAAATACCCAATGTATATACTCCTACTGGAGTTCTGTTCGTGATCTATAGGTAAACCAGAAATATAACTTCAAGGAGAACAATACAAGATATTTAGAAGAAATATACTTATGAAACGAATAATAGAAAATTTCAACACCCCCGGCCCAGACCAGATCACCTACTCTGTCTGGAAAAAGGTTCACTCTTGGAACTCCAACATCCTGACATCCATCCTCCGCCCCCTCTTCCACTACGGGATCACCCTCCCTTCCTGCAGAAAGCGAGCGGTATTGTGCTTGACAAGCCAGGAAAGCCCTCCTACAACACGCCAGCCTCATTCCGCATCATTTTCCGGTTGGAGACAGTCTGCAAGGTCCTCACCAGGGTCATGGTGACCCGACTCCCTGCCCTCGCCCGCATCCTGGGCTGCTTATATTTCCACCAAACTGGCTGCGACCATTGCTCTGCAGGTTTAGATCTTCATGGGCCACAAGCTCAAGGTCTCGACCCTCTTTCTCGACATCAAGGGTGGTTTCAACAATGTCTCGGCCCTCTCACTATGTAACAGGCTTGCCACCAAGGTAGTCAACCCGTACATGGTTTCGTGGATAGGGTCCTTCCTCCATGGCCGCTCCTGCCACCTGCTCTTGCAAGGGGCGCCCCAGGTCTTCTCCCCGGTATTGGTTGGCACGCCCCAAGGCTCCCTGATCTCCCCACTTACCTTCGTCATTTACGTTTTATCGCTTCACTTCTCTGTCCCTCAGGGCCTCATGCTCTCCTATGTGCATGACGTTGGGGTCACGGTCCCCTCCGGCTCGTACCGCCTGAATGTCCAAGTGCTGCAATGTATTACACATGTGCTTCAGGCAAAAGCTGGTACGCGGGGCATGTCCTTCTGGACCGTAAAGTCAGAGCTCCTGCAATGGACAACTCTCACGCAAAAGGTCTCTCCCCACTCAATCGCAGTCCTGTTGGATGGGCACCTCTTCCACCCCTCCCCACTGATACTATGGCTTGGGTACTGGTTTGAACCCTCATCCCATTCATGCACCAAAGGGACCACCTCATACTTCACCAGGCAACTCGCCTTGGCCCCGAGGGCCTTCATGACAATTAAAAGACTGTCCATGCCCGGAAAGGGCCTTCCTCCCTGTCTGTGCCATTGTCTGGCGTCCTCCCTCATCCCCCCGATCCTCCTCTATTGGTGGACCTCTTCTGCCCCAGTCTCACCCTTCTGGACAGGATGTCTGTCTTCTGGAGAACTGTCCAGAGGTGTGTGACAAACTGCTTTTCATCAACCCCGGTAGGCATCTTGGCATGCGAATCGGCTCTCCCCCCACTTCTGATTTTAGTCCCCCACTGTCAGTGGTTGGTTGCTGTCTGCCTGGCATGCCTCCCCCCCAAAGCTAACCTGGTGACTGCCAGACTCCAGACGTCCTTTCGCACCTCCTTCCCCTTTTGGGCACCGCAGGACCACCATCACCTCACTAGGGGCCTGACATCTGTTAACGCCCAGCTCGTCTGGAAGACAGCTCCCCCTTGCCCCCCATATGCAAGCACTTCCTACGTGATGCAATCGCTCACCGCACCCATCAGTTTATTGACGCCTCGCGCCCTGTCCCTGTGTCCTCACCCGACCTTCTCCCTCCTGAACAGCTTTCCTAGAGAGAGGGGATCCTGTCCTACCAGTCGATCAAGTTGCGACAATGAAACGCACATGCAAGAGATTGTACCACCCAATTCCCCGCGCCCCCCTACTACCCTCTCCCGGCATCCCTCAAACCCCACCCCTTTATGGGTTTAAGGAGAGTTATCGCGGCTAGGATCCACCAAATACGCTCAGGTAAGACCTACCTCGCTGCCCTCTCCTCCTGGTTCACCGATGACCCCTCCCCCCTCTGCCCCTACTGTGAGGTGGATGAAGAGGACTTCGCTCATGCCGTCCCACACTGCGAGTTTCGCAAGGAGCCTCGTGAGTGCCACCTGCGTGGCCGCACAGACGTCAGCAGAGACAGCCCACTATGTACCAAAGGGGATGTCGGCAGAGTAAGCATACTATGGACCAACATGGACTCCCTCCGATCCTTCCCAATGTACCTCCTTGTGACCGCCACTGGCTTTCGCTCTGGCATGCTGCCTGCAGACTGGGACCCGCCCTCAGAGACTGCTCCCCCCAACACGGTGCTTCCAATTCATAGCTTCAAGCTCTGCGATGCGATGCCCGCCTCATGATTTCATTCACCTGACGTTGACTGCCTTCTGGGCCCCCGGCCGGACGTACTTTGCGTTATGATTTTCGTATTTTCTTGCTTTAGTTCAATGGGATGTTGTGCTGGCCATCATGCACTTTTAGCAGGATTTCACGTTCTGGTGAGAGTTTTTCTTTTGTGATTGCATGCTTGAAATTGAGGTTTTGTTTATGCCATAGCTAGCGCTGCATGCAAGTTCTTGTACCGTAAACAATCGATATAGGATGATAAAAAAATTAAAAATAAAAAGTAAAACAAAAAAAAAGGGCGAGTACATAGGCCATGGTCCATCTCCTCTATTTTCCTCGTGCTTGAAATCAACCCTCAATGCTTTGAGTTCACAAACCATCCACCTCCCCTTTCCTCCGATGATGGGTCCGGCCTAGGAGTGGCGGCCATTTCCCCCCTGTCCACACTGCCCTCTTCTGCTCTTTCAAGACGTCAGGGCTTTCATTCCTGTGGATGACGGTATGCCTTTCCCGCCGCCTGTTCTCACCCCCTTCCGGGCGTAGCGAGGCCTCTCCACATGGTCAGCAACCATTCGCTCCCCATGCTTCAGATGGCTGCGAACACCATTTGCATTACGTGAGAACTCTTCAACAGGCCCACAGGTCAATCTCGCCTTTTCTCGCAGTGGGCTTAAGCGGTAGTATCCCATCCGGTAAGCGATGTTCTCTCTCGGAGAACCAGGGACTACATGTGAGACGGGGCAAAATGCTTGCCATCTGCCACTAGGGCCTCCTCGTCAGAGACGTACACGATTACGGCGAGTTGACAGGGTCACGTTCGGTTTTAGCCCTCTTCCAGCGGTTGGATTGGCTTGCACCCTACTGCTACGCCCATACTTGGCATGCACCCTACTGCTCTTCCCACTTTCGCAGTCCCTCACAGATGGCCTATTTTAGCACGTGCGTCGCATTCTGGGATAACCTCTGCGGTTTCTGCGGACAGCGCGTATACCTGGCATGGTTGTTGAGGGATCTACAGTGTGGATTTTCTTTTATTTTTTTCTGCGATGTTCTGACTGTTTACCTTCCTATGTTTTCCTGCTTGTCCTGAGTTAGGCTTCCCCTATTCCCTGAGTCCGCTTGCAAGGTAGGGATGGGTTTCTCTTTGGGGCGACATGTGCCGTCAGGCAGATACCAGATGGTCCTGGGGGTATGGTCGGGCATGGCGAAAGGCGGAATGGGGATTGTTTATACCATAGCTAGCGCTGCAAGCAAGTTCATGTACCCTAAACAAGAACAAATACATGAAGGTGAAAAAACAAAAGTGCCAAAAAGAAGAAATGGACGCGTAGATATGCTCTTCGCACTTAGTTCGAAGTTACTTCCTTACTTATTACTTTACGCATTGACAAATATGAAACGCTTTAGGCACTTTACGAATACATACCTACGAGACGTGAACTCTTCTATACGCGCAGAGTTGGAGAAAGACTACGATAGGCGATAAGGACTAGAGACACCAGAGTCTCTCCCACCTTAGTGTAGACATAGGTCTAAGAGCTATCGACGGGAAAAGAGAACTTGAGAAGTATTGTCTACCCCTTGCTGAGAACTGATACCTGTTAGGGATCGTAACAACTGCTATCAGTCAATCATGGACTTAGTGAAAGCTGCACATGTCAAGGATTGGGCTACCCAGTTCCCTCCCCCACCTGGTTATCCCTACATACTGACTCTGTTGCGCCAGCTGTTTATGGACCTTGGTAAGTTCATAGCTGGCAGGATCTACTAAATCCAGGCAGGGCAGAGCTACCATGCCACTAACTCCTCCTGGGTCAGCGACAACTCCTCGCCCCTCTGTCCCTTCTGCGAGGAGGATGAACAGGACATGTCTCACGCAATCCAATACTGCGAGTTCCGCAAGGTACCACATGAGTGCCACCACACAAGCCTTGTAGATTTCAGCAGCGACAGCGAGCTATAGTCCACTATAGAAGTCCGCCACTCCTTGGCGTGGTATTTTAATGCGAGGGTCACCAGCATTCTCCCTGGCCTTCCCGTGGCATCCTTGGACCCCCTCTCCGCACCCTCTGCCCCCCCAGGCCAAGCTTCCGATTCCTGGCTTCAGGCGTTGAGAAATGAGGCACGCCATTTAACCTGTTCGTGCTGTGAGGTGTTTTACTTTTATGCAGGGTTTTGTTTTTCGGTATGATTTTTCTCTTTGTTCGCATTGGTTCCCCTAGATTTTGTACCCGCTCTCAGAACCTGTTGGGAGGATTTTACAACTTCCCATGGTTTGCTTCTTTTCTGACTCCAAGTTTTGAGATTGAGGTTTTGTTTATGCCATAGTTAGCACAGCATGCAAGTTCTTGTACCATAAAACAATAAATAGATGATAATAAGAAAAAAGAAGAAAAAATGTAGAAAAAGAAGAAAAGAAAACAAAAAAGACCCAGGAGATGAGCTATCCAGCCTCTCCTCTGTTTTCCACGCACTTGAAACCAACCCTCAATGCTTGGACTCCATGAACCATCCACCCCCCCCATCTCCTCCCAAGCTGCCTTGGGCCTAGCAGTGACGGCCATCTACTTTCTCTCCCTGTCCTCTTCTGCTTTTTCCTGCATCGAGCGTTGCCTCCCTCCTGCTTCCAGTATACCTTTTGCGCAGCCCTTGCCTGCCCCTTTGGTGGCCTGGTAAGGCCCCTCTGTGGTATCTGTAACTGCTCACTTCTAATACATCAAATGGCAGAAAACAGGGTTTGGGTAATAAAGGAACTCTTTATCAGGCTCTTGGATCGATCTCGCTGCTCTCCATGGTTGGCTCATGCGGTGGTATCCCTTCCACTAAGTCCCGATATCTGTCTGAGAACAACTCACTACATGACAGACCTGCTAAAATCTCATGCCAACTGCTTCTGGGGACGGCCTAGAAAGATACTAACTCTATGTCTATGAGTTGACACAGTCGGCTTTGGTTTCCTTGGAGCCCTGACGGCTGGATTGGCTTACACCCTACTGCGACTTCCCTCCATCACTTGTACCTTACTGCTACACTGTTCTTTCTTGTCGCCCTTGAGACGCATTTGCCAGGCTTCCTAGTGTCGATTACATTGGTTTCTGTCCCTTGCTACGGGTCCTGTTTCCTTCTCCTTGGACTTTTCCCTTTACGCTCCCACCACCTTTGCCGGGTATTACCCTTCACTGTAGACATTTATTGCGGTAGGTGGCTGAGGGCTTTGGCTTTATGGTTGGGGTTACGGTTATCACCGGGTGTTCTCGCCGCGGGTTAGAGCTACAGTTGGAGTGGGCAGTTTCTTTTGCCTAGATGTGCTTGGTTGCTTCCTGTTTACAGTCTTTACCTTGAGTATGTACTACAGGTTTGATGGGCGTTGGGGTTTTTGCGACTGACTGTAGTCTGTGCGGGAGTTGTGATTTTCCGCGGGGCTTTGCTCATGTCTTCCAGTGGGCGTTTCTGGCTGGCATTCGTTGATGGTTTTTCTTCGGGCTGCTTGGGGGCTGACTTCGGGGTACAGGTTAGTTTATCTGCTATAATCTGCACTGCATGTGGATGGTGTACCTTTAAACACAGAATGAAATAGTTGATACAAAATAAATAAACACAAGAAAGCCCTGGTGATGAACCACCCTCCCTCTCTTCTATTTTCCTTGCGCAGGAAATGAAGCCATCATGCTTGGACTTGACGTACCATCCAGCACCCCTCTCTGCTCCCGCGATGGCTGTGGCCTTGGAGTGATAGTCATCCACCTCCCCTTCTGGTCCTCTTCTGCTTTTGCGCGCGCCGAACCTTTTCTCGGGCTGGATTCCGTTGTGGCTTTCGCACTGCCCATTCCTGACAATTTCCTGCTTTAGCAAGGCCACTCCTGACGGCAGGCAACAGGGCCCTTTCCATGCTTCAGACAGTTGAGAACACGGTTTGCCAGACTGGACAAGTCTTCAACAGACCCCTTGATGGATGTCGCTCCTGCCCACGGTTGGCTTAACTGGTTGTATCGCATTTACCACATGATGCTATCTCCGTGGGAAAAAGGGACTACATATGAGACGCAATCACAATGCTCGCCTTCAGGCTCCAGGAACTGCCTAGAAAGAAACAACCAGGATTTCTGATAGTTGACACGAAAAGTTTGCTTTCCTTCCTGCCCTGGTCGCTGGATTGGGGTACAACCTGCAGCTACTTCCTTGCACAGCTTGTACCCTAGTGCTACAGCATTCTATCTCTTTGCCCGCCCGCTGTCTCTGCTGGGCTTCCCGGTCTGGATTATAGTGGTCTCTGTGCCTTGCCATGGGTACTTTTTCCTTCCACTTGGGCTTTTCCCTTTGCTCTCCCAACACCTTTGCCAGGTATCACCCTTCAGCAGGAGACGTTTATTATCAATGGTGGCCTACGACTACGGCTGTAGGGTCGGCATCTCGGTTCCTTCCGGCGGTTCTCGCATGGAGTTTGGGCTACTCTCATAGTCTATTCTGTCTTTTGTTTTGATAGACTTGGCAGCTTTCTTTTCGCATCTGTACCATTGACGTACGCCGCAAGTTGACTAGGCTGTGGAGTTTCTTCGACTCCAAGGAGTTTCTTTTGGGGGTGTCATGTTCCCGGGGCTTTAGTCCTTTCTGCCAGTGTGCATTCCTGCTCAGGCTTCCTTGATGGTGTTTCTTTTGGCTGCTTGGGGGCTAGCTTACGGGTAGAGGTTAGGGTATCTACCATAGCTTTCAATGCATGTGGATGGTAGACCTTTGAATACAGAATAAAATTCAAAAAAAAAAGAAAAAGCAGAAAAGACCCAGGAGATGAACCTGGTGGTGAAAGCCGAGAGGCTAGGAGTATCTTTCTCGCTTGCGAAGACAGAGCTCTTGTAGTAGATCACTGTGCAGTAAGAGGTTCCAACCCTCATGACTACAATCTTGCTATAAGCCTCCCTCTTTCACCCCTCCAAACTGATCCAATGGCTTAGCTACTGGTTGGAGCCCGCAATGACCTCTTGCACCAATTGAACCACCTGACACTTGCCATGAAGACTCAGTCTACTCCAAGGAGCCTTCGCGATGATTCAGAGACTATCTCAGCCTGGCAAGAGCCTCACCCGCTTTCTGTTCCACTGTGTAGCTTTCTCCCACATCTGCGCGATCATCCTCTATGGGGCAGACCTCATCTCACCAAGACTCATCCCCCTGGACCGGATATCTGTCTGCGGGAGAACTGTCTAGATATAGGTGACAGATTACTTGTCTTCGACCATGGTTGGTATCATAGTGAGTTACTTGGGACTCTCCACCCTCCCACTATTGATCCTCTACTGATGGATTCTAGTGGCTGTCCAACTTCTGTACCTCCCCCAGGGGACCAATCGCGTAACTTCGAAACTCGCTCCTTCCTTTCCAACCTCCTCCTGCTTCTGTGCCTTAGAGGACTACCCTCACTTCACGAGGGACTTGACATCAGTCTACGCTGCTCTTCTTGGGAAAACCAACCCCGCCAGTCCCTTTACAAGGAAACACCAACTACTAGACGTGATCACAAAGCGGACTTTGCCCCTTATAAAGACTCATGGTCCTGTCCCAGTCCCTGTGCCGAACCTCCTGCCACAAGACCAGCTCCCCGCAAAGTTCTTAGTCCCTTCCCATTTGTCAATCAAGGCGAATGTGAAAGCAGCGCTTGCCAGTGTTAGGGCTACACAGTTCCCCGCGGCCGCCAGTTACCCCTAAACCACTACTCTCACGCCCGATCAGTTTACTGGACCTGGGAAGTTCATCACTGCAAGGATCCTCGAGATGCGCTCCTGCAAAGGGTACCTCAGCACCCACCCCACCTGGTTCACTGTTGCCGCCTACCCCATTGGTCCTTTTTGGGAGGAGTATGAGGAGTAGTTCTCACATGCAATTCTATGCTGCCAGTCGCGCAAGTTACCTCGTTTGGGCCACCTCCGTAAGCTAACGCACGTTTGCAAGGACAGTTCACAATCGCCTGATACAGAGGCCCTTAACTCTTTGGCCTGATACATGAATGCAAGCGCCATAGGTTTTCCCTCAGGCATGCCACCCATACCCCGGACCCCACGTCCGCCTGCTCTTCCCTCCACCGCGAGCTTTCAATCCTTGGCTTCTAGCGATCTGCTGTGATGTCCGCCATTTGACATGCTCCATTCGAGAAGTGTTTTTCTTTTCTTGCTTGGTTTTACTTTTTTGTTATGACTTGAGTATTTGTTCCACTTTTTTTAGTTCTCAGAGATTTTGTGTTGGCTATCAGACCCATCTTGTGAGATTTTACATCTTGGTGCGAATTGTTTCTTTTCTGTTTGTGTACTTTGAGATTGTGGGTTTGTTTATACCATAGCTAGCACTGCATGCAAGTTCTTGTACAGTAAACAATGAATACTTGATGATAAAAAAATGGAGAAAGACAAAATAAATAAAAAAGGGAAACAAGACCCAGTAGATGAGCATTGTGCTCCAGGAGATGGTCTCTAATATTCTTGACCGGGTCATGGTAATCTGTCTCTCCTCCCTCGCTGGCTTCCTGCGCCTCCTCTGCCCTCACCAAACTGGCTCCCTCTGGGGTTTGACTAGCTTTGATGCTGTCGCCACTTTGTTTCACGAGGTCCAGGTCATCCTGCACCGTAAGCTGTTGGTTGCAACCCTCTTCCTCACTGTAAAAGGTAGTTTTTGACAACGACTTGGCCACTACAATTTGTGAAAGGCTTACCACCAAGGCAGTCCATCCCTACATTGTCTTATGGGTAAGGTCTTTCCTCCACAGCCTCTCATATAACCTGGTTATCCAGGCAACTCTCCAAGTGTTTTCCCATGTCTCAATATGTGCCCCTCAGGGTTTCATGATTTCAGCGCTCCTATTCGTCATTTACATTGGGAGCCCTCACTTCCTGGTCCCGAAAGGCCTCATCCTCTTTTATATGCATGATTTCCCACTCACGGGCACCTCTAATTCTTATCAGAGAATGACACCCTGCCTGCAAGGCATAAAATAGTATCTCAGGGCATGGGTGAGGAAGCTGGGTGTTGTCTTTTCGATCCGCAAGAGTGAGCTCCTGTACCGGGTCACCATGAGGCCACAGGTACCACCCCCTATGATCTCAGTCCTGCCACAGGTGCTCCATTTTCCCCCCTCCAAACTCGTCTGGTAACTTGGCTACCTGTTCGAGCACTCCACTACTACTTGCTACGAGGGTATAACCTCACACTTTATAAGGCACCTCACTCTGGTCCACAGGGCCATCCCTCCTGTTCACAGACTCTCCCAGCCCAGTAAGACCCTTCCATGGTTCCTATACCACCATTTCCCCTCCTCACTTGGCTTCCTAATCCTACTCTATAGGGCAGACCTATTCTCACCTAGCCTCACTATGCGGGATTACTTGTCTGTCTTTGATAGGACTGTCCAATGATGGATAATAAATTGCTTTTTGTCTACCCCTCTTGGTATTCTAGCATGCGAGTCAGCACTCCCTCGCATTCCCGTATGGATTACCCACTGCCAAAGGCTCGCTGCTGTAGGTCTAGTATGCCTCCCACTTGACGCCAACCTCTTGACAGCATAGCTCTCCCTGTCATTTCCCACCTCCTCTCTTGAACTGGTGCAGATCATGGCCTCTTCACTAGGGGATGGACGTCAGTCCACACTCCTCTGCTGTGGAAGACAAGTTCCCCCTGCCTCCCCGCTCAGAAAGTACCAGCTCCTAGATGCGATTACGCACAGAATACTACCCTTCATAAACGTTGCTGACCCTGTACCGGTGGCCTCAATTGAGCCCCCTCTACCAGGCCAACTTCCCATTTTGGCTGACACGCACCCCAATCAGTCAGTCAGGGTAAGCATGAGAACTGCACTCTAGAACGACTGGGCCTTCCAGTTCCCTCTCCCACCGGTTACTCCTACACCTTGCCACTATCCCCACATCTATTCAATGGCCTTGGGACGTTCACTGGTAGCAGGATCCACCAAATGTGTGTGGGGAAGAGCTGTCTCGCTGTCCACCTCTCCTGCTTCACCAATGATCTCTACCCCCTCTGCCCATACTGCAAAGAGGATAAAGAGGACTTCTCACACGCCATCCAATGGTCTGAGTCCCACGAGGAACCTTATCAGCGCCTCCTCTTGGGGCTTAGAGACATTGGCAAGGACAGTGATCAATGGTCCAACATAGACTCCCTCCACTCACTGGCATGGTACTTGAACATGATCACCGCCAGACTCGCCCTCAGTTTGCAGCTAGGCCGCTGTAACCGCATGTCCACGGTATTGCCGCACGTGCAGTTGCTTCCAATCCATGCATTCAAGCCTTGGATGTAGTGGCACACCCCCATTTCCTTCTTTTGGGTGGGGTTACATTTTTCGTTATGAGTGTGCTGTTGTCTGTTTTAGTTCCTTAGGGATTTTGTGTCTGCTATCGGATACACAGCAGGATGATCTTACGAGTGGAGTGTGTTGTTTCTTTCGTATGTATGCCTTTTTAGATTGAGGTTTTGTGTAAGCTATAGCTAGTGCTGCATGGAAGATCTTGTACCATAAGAAATGAATACATCATGATAAAAGAAACAAAAAGAAAAAAAAAGAACATGGGGATAAACCATCCTCCATCTGTCCTATTTTCCTTCATCTTGAAGTCAACCCTCAATGCTTGGACTTCAGAAGCCATCTACACCTTCCTCTCTTCCAATTATCGCTTTATCCTAGCAGTGGAGGTCAGTTCCATCCTACCCTTACTGCTCTCGGCTGCATTTCTAAGCATCAGGGCTTCCTTTCCTCTGGGTTCCAGTATCCCGTGCGCGCTACCCATTCTGACCACTTTCCTGGCTTAGCTAGGTGCCTCCTAATGGTCTGTGACCGCGCGCTTCCTACGATTCAGACGGCCTGGCACATGGTTCACAGTACGCGTGAATTTCTTTATAGGCCCAAACATTGATCTCACCCCTACCCACTGTTGGCTTCAGCTGTGGTACCCAATCATCTAACTGACATTATCTCTCTGAGAGTAAGAGGCTGCAGGAGGGATGTGGAAAAATTACATACCTTCTGCTACCGGGAACTGCAGAGAAAGACACGCACACAATTAGCGAGAGTTGATGTGGTTGTGTTCGGTTTGAGGCCTGTTCCAGTGGTTGGATCGACTTCTACCCTACTGCTACTGCCAAACTTGGCTCTCACACTACCGCTCCACCCTCTTTCTCCACCCCCTACAGGTGGCCTCTTTTCTTGCTTGCGTTGCATGCCACAATAGCTCCAATAGCTTTCTGCAGCCAGTGCGTATATCTGGCTTAGGTTGTAGTGGGATTTACTTTCCCAGTTATTCTTTTCCTTTGTTTCAGTGATGTTCTGTGTGGTTACCTTGTTATGTTTTCCTACTTCTTTTTGGTTGGCCCTCTGCTATTCTGTGAGTTCACTCGTAAGGTCGGGATGGGTTATTTCTTGATATGGAGAGGCGCAGTTAGGCATATACCAGAGGTTCTGGGTGATACGGGCAGGGCAGACACAGCGGGGAATGGGAATTTTTATGCTATACCTGGGGCTGTATGCAAGGTCTTGTACCGTAAACAATCAGAAATTCAGGGTAACGAAAAAGTCAGGAAAATGAAAAAAAATGAAAAAGAGACCCAGATGATGAGACAGTAGTCGACTGCTGCCCTACCTTCCGGCCAATATGTGCGGTCTGCAGAGGCCTGCACCCGGTCTTGGCATGAAGATACCTATAGAGACCCTCTCCCCTTGCTCCACATGGGGAGTCGGTGATTCCACTGAAGAATATCAGCAGAAAGAGCATCCAGCATCCAGTTCATCTGGTGTGTCTGACGAACAAGACGTTGTAATGTTAACCGTTTGCCAGGAGGCGAGGTCGGTCTGACCCTTACCTCCCGATCTGTGCTTTGCATGAGCCCGTACCCTGCTACTGTGCCGGCTCAGACTCCTACTTCCTGTGTATCCTCACCACAGCTGACCTTCCGCCCATACCCTCTGACGCTGTCTGACTTTCAACCCCCAGCTCACGATTGTGTCCAATTGATAGCCCCTCCTTCCCGACGCCCCCCACTCCCACCGTCCCTTGCTCCTACATCCCCTTTGCTGGCACCTTCTGCCCGGATTATACCCACACCTGTCCTTTTCCCTTAGTATACACCCACTCCTATTGACCCGTTCTGGTGTCAGCTTGCATCCTGCTATACATCCTGATTCTTACTACCACTGCTCATGCCACCCCGACTTTGGGCTACTATTACCTGGTGTCTTCTGGCTTCACCAAGACCCTTTTTTCTCATCCTATCTCCAGTATATGGTGCCTGTACCTCCTCTGGATTGCTTTTGACCAATGGCAAATCATTGTGGACACCCTCCATACTGCATCCGCTTTATCCTCACATCCTCAAGTCATTATCATCACAGTTTATTTATTATCACATCAAATTGCGATCATCCTGATGTCTTGGTGACAGTCCTTTTCATCGTTTCTACACCTAATCTCATCCTGAGTGGGAGCCCACAAACCAACCATTTTTTACTCTTGAAGCCCATATCAAATCACAGTTTGAGAAGTCAAATCCATTACTTTCCATGTTTACATGGCGCTAATTCCTATTAATTGGCCACGCCAACACTCGCATGTAGCAGCCCGTCTTCCACTTTGGCTGACATTCACCAATCGCCATCTGTGGTATCTGGCCTTCTTGAGATTCCTCAAGGGTGGGTAAGAGGTAACCGGTTGGAGAAGGGCTGGCCTGGCTCCCCGCGGTTGGGCATACACTTCACACGCCTGAATCTTCCTGACTTGCGTGATCTGAGTCTCGAAGTGCCTGCACCTTTACTATCGATGTCTAGCTGCAATCAAACAATAAGTCTACTTGCTGCGCTTTATTCTGCCCCCCCAGTGCTGCTCCATGGCCAACAAATACGGATTAGTCATTCGTAGGGCAGGTCCTCAATCTGCGGCCTTATTCAATTCACAACTTATGTGCTCCTCCTTTACAGCCCCCCAATCATCGTCTTATCTTTCATGCTGGTCTTGCTGCACCTCGTGAACCTGCTGCACTTCATTATCCATGGTATCGTGAATGTACCCAAGAATTATGTCCCAGATGGCTGGAACGCATTGGGCCCTAGTCTTTTTCTGACATGCGAAAAGGTCTTCTGTCTCTACTAACAAGTTCGCAGCTTAGTAGCCAATCGGCCCTTACCATAATTGCACCGTCGTACCTGCTACAGCCCGCGGCTTGATATCCTGTGTCTCATGATATATTCGCCATCCCCAGGTACGTAGTGTATGACAGGTTATGGCACAGGTCACGCAAATCGCAGTACCATTGATCCGCCTAAGAAATTCGGGATCCATTATCTCCTGCATTTTCTTTCTAGCAAATTACTTGCCATATATCGCCTCTGGAATCTATGGTGTAAGGAAGTGGAAGGCCTGGTTCTGCATCGCCTTCAATCTTAATCAGTTGTAGTCATTATGTGGGAGTTGTCCTGTATAAGCAAACATCGTACCCTTTCGTGTCGTAAATGAACATATCCGGGTCGTGAAGAGATTCCAGTCAACATACTGTGGCTGTCGGATCATCAGGCACTTCTTACAATTTTACTAGGTGATTCTTCACATAGTATTCAAACTCTGACCGTACGCTAGAGTGCTTTGTATGTATCTTTCTAAGTTAGTACTGCACTCTACGTCGCGTCATACCAGCCCAAGGGGAGCTAGCAAATTTATGCATTACTCCAACCGTCTGACGTATTCTCGCTCTTGATCCCTCATGATAGCAGCATCCCAGATTGTAAGCACCTGGCCCCACCAAACAATGACATCCGCAAGTAGGTCCTCCAGTAGCATGTATTGCAGAATGAGTGACTTTGAAAAAGTCTGCCATGGGCCTTTCAGTACCTGTTTGTAAATTGGAGCATGAATTGCCCATTAACCAGTTGGCCGTAAGGGATATACCCAGGTGGCCGGCTGGACTAGAACTCCTGATCTCACAGGTAGGAGCACTACGGCCGCACAGGCATGATGAAAATCGCAGAATGCAGGATGGCAGAAATGTAGGAAGAGTATAGGCCCTACCATGTTGAACTAGCCCGCAAGTTGCTGGTGTCCGGGTTGCTATATTAATCACTTGTGATATAGTGCTAGTTGTAATCCTCACAGTAGGTGTGAAATAGTTTGGCCATCGCTTGGCTGCTTGAGACTCCTTGGTGCATCCTGATATATTGATAACAGCAATATCAAAGTGTTCCAGATCGGATTTGATATCCGATTCACTGGCATCTGATATGCGAGAGTTTTGGTACTCAACACTACTGGCATGATTAAGTTGAACCATTTGGCTGCATATTTGTCGTGCCAGTTCGGGCTCTGGTTCCGCATATGCCGTGGTCTGTATTGTGCTCATCCGCTAACACTTCCGGGGTGTTTCCAATTGTTTACTTGCAATCGGTGGCCAAGACGGATTTCGACCTTAAGACTACACGTTCAATAATGTACTCAGAGGGCTGCCTTATTGGGATTATTATATTACTGATATCTGTTTTTCTGATCCGGCAATGCTTTGTCCCAGGTCACCTCTAAGCCTGTGCAGGTTGCCTACTCCATGAGTTCGCTATATTTGTGTATGTGGTTGATGTTGATTATGCATCCTGCAACTCATTAGTGAATGTCAATCAGGGTAGGCTTCAGGATATGGGCTACTAGTAATTGTATGAATCTCAAGTCGGCTGTAGATCAGGAGTTTTTGTTGTTCTTTGGTGTTCAAGGTGACTCGTCAAGTCTTATACGCGAGGATATACATGCGCCGTTAGGGATGTCAGAATCACATACTATCACTTGCTATTGCGTCCAAAGATTGCCTCGTTATTTGTGTTCAACAACAAGGTGATATAGACATTGTCGATTATCTTAGGACCCCACACCGCTGCTTGTTAGAATTAGATGTAATAAAGGTATCGCCATAGTAGAAGGCTAAGCTAATTGTCTAAACAGCAGCATCTCTTTCAAAACATTCAACCTGATCAAGTTGGTCATCTACAGACACGGGTATATGTTCTCCAGTGTTGTGGGCTGAAGACTCTGAGAACCGACCATCGATGAGTTAGGAGAGATCCAGGTTTCGGTAAAGGAAATGGGTTAGCAAAATCCCACTGCAATCAGAGTCAGTTAGCGACACTATTTCTCTTGAGACACAGCCCATGCCCAAGAAGGAATAGGACACTCAAGGCTCCTCTCCGGACACTACATTAGCACACACAAATGCGTGAAAGGTATATTCAAGTAATGGCAGCTAGCGAAGCAAAGCAGATGGGTGCCCGCCACCAGCCAAGTCACAGACCAGTAATGTCAGATGTACTGTGTGCAAAAGATTCAAGATAACAATGTAAGGGGGCCTAGAGCTATCATATGTGCGAGTACTGGAGTACTCTTACGACTTAGCCAAGCATACATCAGTGAGCCGGGTATTTGATGAGGGCGGAAGCAAAGTTTTGAGTCCTGTAGGTATTCTTGACAAGGACGCCCGTGTACAGTCCTGGGCACGAGGCGTCGAACTTGCTATGAGTAGGAATACTGGAAGCTGAGGTGAGTACGACAATTGTATTATTAATATCAAATCCCAGGTAAGCCATCACGCATAAAGAGTCCCCCAAATTGTCTGCCAAATACTGCGCACCCAAAATGAAAAGAGCAAGAAATGTAAAGAAAAGTGATAAACGAAAAACATGGTAGCGGAAGTTGAATTTTGGGATTGACACATCTCTTGCGGAGATGGAGGCCTAGTCAGGTTGTAGGGGACAGTGGGACAGTCATATTAGGGGAAGATGGATGAACAATCGTGGCACGTGAGGCCTGAGGTGACGGCAGGACAATTGCGGTGCCAGCATTCATGGAAGATGGGGGAGCAATTCTGGCACCCGGGATGAGGGGGGGTAACAGGGTGGAAACAGTGTGGTGGTTAGGGAGAGACCGAAAAACCCGCGCTGTTGGAGTTGCAGGACACAGAATGGTCACTGTATTGGGAGGGTACTAGTGAGAGTCAAAGGAGGAGGCCGGACAAAAGTAGCCGGTATGGTTGCCAGTGCCAGGAGGAGAGTTGCGGTTGGTGTGGGGGTGGTGGTTGCTGTTTTTCCGCTACCCGCAAAGAAAAAGATAGCCAGGGTGTCTTCTGCGCTGTCCAGCCCAAAACGGCCTGCGGTGTTCTGTCTGGAGGTTTCCCATGATAGTGGGGGGCCCAGGAATTTGGAGGTGCGCTACCCTACAGGGGTTCTTACAGAGAAGCTCCTTGAGGGATCTCAGCCTTTCCTGTTCAGATGGCTGCGGACCCCAGGAGACAGGATGGGTTGGAGGATAGGGCCTGCTGGTGCAAGGAGTGATCATATTTGCCGATATATGTGATTAGCTACGGTGCTTAGCTCCTGATGTTTACTGAAAGTCCGCTAGGATTTGGAACTTAAAGCCTCTGTATGGCAGACTGGGTGGGCATTCCGAGTGGGTCCGGAGGAGCTATGGGTGAATGGGTCATCATCCTAAGTATGCGATTAGGTACAGATTTTGTTAACAGAAAGAAGGAATTTTTTTAGAACTTACATCGTCAAAATGGACAGCAGCATCGGTAGTGCGCAGGAGTCTTGCATAGGAGGGGGGGGGTTTTCGGATTCCTTGTCCTATATATCTGATTAGTTACAGATTTTGTGAACCGAAGGACGGGACTTTTGCCGAACTTACATCGTCAATAACAATTGCTACCCCGTAGTGCGGCACCCAAGATTCCAGCTCTGACTCACCTGTGCTCAGCTAGGTGTCCGGGTCTGGGAGCCAAACATCATCATCCTCGTCATCGTCCCCCTCTTTCATGGCCCTCCCAATATCTCCAGCTTGCGTACTGGGATCTCAGACCTCACTGACAGAAAATGGGTATCGGTGGTTGGCAGGCGCAGCTCCTGGACCATGAGGTCAGGTGGATCTTTGCAATTGTTTGCAAGGACTCAGTGGTGGATGTCATCATCTTTATGTAAAAGGATGACGTCACGGACCGAACGAGGCCTGCAGGGCATCCACTAAATAGGGCGTGGGACGTGACCAGATGCGCCGATGAGATACTGGGGGCTTGCGATTACCTGCTCCACACATTGCCCCTTGACTACGGTCAGCACACTTTATATACTCGGTGATTCTGTGCCTCTACCGGCGATTTGGCGGTCAGAGTCAATAGAGCACCAGGGATTGCTAAGAAACGGGTGGACCTCCCTAGGGGCCCCCATGTGTGGAACGATATGGATCTGTACTGCCCGTCGGCAGTACCGAGAGGTCCAATCGGGTTGAACCACGGACCTTAGATTATAACACTAGGGTAGCCAGATATAGAGCGGGAAGAACACTTGCTGCAAGGTTCCTGGACCTCTGCCAGGGCAGGCCGCCGCCCCTTAAGAGGCTGGTTCATTATGTGAGGTTTCCTGGCCATGTCCGGGACCAAGATGTTTAGCTGAGTTTCAAACTCAGCGACAGCCGCGGCACGGTACTCATTGTGAACAAGCTCGATCTGTGCCACAATAGTGTGAAGGTAGTGGTCCGATACGAGGACTGACTCCAAATTGGAGTCGCTCTGATGGTGGATGACCCGGGAGACTGCTGTTATCTGGAGCCTGATCTTCTCTCACCATACTCTGTAGCAACCAGAACTTGTGCGAGGATTCTCCAAGCTGCACCCGCTTTTGGCGTATCCGATTTCACCATAGTACACTATAATTGAAATACCCGCATTAGTTTCTGAGAATCAGAGCAATAAGTATAACTTAAGGATTTAACTGAGGCGGATTCCTTGACTGCGGGCTCGAAAGGTGGGTTTTCCACCGAAATCTCTCTCGTCCTCCCACTACTGCTCTCATTACAGGTTACAGCACATCTGGGAAGGTGGTAGAAAGAAAAAGAAAAAAAGAAGAATCGTAATTGAGATTGATTGCTTACATTCTCTCACCGAATCTGTACACCATGCTCGCAGGCATCGCGAGATGTTTGCCGCCCCTTACCTGATTAAAAGTGATGTGAGGTGGTGCGGCGTCTATCAAAAAAGAACCTGGGACTTGTAAGGTTTTGGAGCCTATGATTGGTTGCAATGTACATTCGCATTGACTATCCTAATTGCATGCGCGGCATTCTTTTTTTTCCTTTTTTGAGGACGAGGCGGGGCGAAGACAGGAAATAAATCCACCAAAATCTGTATATGGGGATGGGGCAAGGACATTGAGTGATGTATAGATGGATGTTGAGGGGGGAGTTGGTATGAGGATTGAGGGGTGTGGAGTGTTGGCATGAGGGCTGAGGAGTGTGAGGAGGACATGCATGTGAGGAAGAAAAGAAAGGGTCACAGGAGAGAGAGAACAAGTACAGCAAGGGGAGAGGAAACTGGTAGTGCAAGGGGAGAGGGAACTGGTATGGCAAGGGGGGAGATGTGTGATACAGAGCAAGCAAATCATAAACCAGTCATGTAAGCAAACACCGTGTTAGCGTTGACGTCGACTAACGACAAAGACCAAATTTGTCGCCTTGATCAACCAGTTTCACAAGAAATGTCCTGCCAGCATCAGAAAATGTTTCCTCCTGTATGTAGTATGATTTTTAACGTATCATGATATGTATGTACGGTTGCGAGGTATTTATTTTTTGTTTATCAAATAAACCTTTAAGCCACGCAGAGGGATAACACCATGAGACATCCACTACCCGGCCGGTTGGAACCTCACTCGACTGAAACAGAAACCCCAACCCACAACCACACATGGCAGGGATATTGTTATTGGCAAGGTGCCATCATATCTCAACAGGCGACGCGGGCGTTCATGCTATATAACATGCAAGATCAGGAAACAGAGGATATTATGCCAGACCTGAGAGGTTTCAGGCTACATATAAAAAGCACCAAGAAGTAGAGATTCTACGTAGTTCTCCTAATATAAAGCTAGGTCTAACTGCTAACACTATCGATCTATGCCGATACCACCACCAATTTCCACACTTTATAATCCAATACGTAGCTGGGTGACGGGGAGCTCCGCAGCCGTCTCTATGGCTTCAGTCCTGCAACATTTGCGAGTATGGGTTTTACGTGATTCAGTATGTTCTTGAGTGTTGAAGAAGTCGTTGATTCCGCAGCCTGGTCTTGTCGATTCTGGCGACTCCAGTGTTTCAGTTCCAATGGTACATGATCTGGAGGAGACAGGTAGATATCTACTATGCATAAGTTAGGAGCTTTGTCACGAGAGAGCATATCATTTATCACCACATCTCCTCTACGACTGTTAGAGTCCAGACCACATGTGCATGCCAGGACTGACATATACCTGAGGACGATCTGGTGCTTACTAACATGGTTTTGCCCTTCCACACTAGGCGAGGACGATGTGACTGTCATGTCTCGGTCCTCCAAGCAATGTGCCCGGGAGCCACTGCCAAGACCGCCATTAGCTGAGACGCTTGATGCGGGAGCCCTAGTATGCATTTGACCTACAATTGGATCTCGTTCGTGGCCCATATTTTATAATACATCCTCTGCAGCATAGGAGTGGCCCCTGACTGCGGGAGCTTCTCGTCTTGGGTCACCATTATCGCGGTTACAATACTCCACAATCTGGCGCAGGTCCTGTAGTCCTTGATTCGAGACCAACCAGGCGTACATCATTACATTATTTTCTATGAAAATGCAGTTCATCTGGAATCAGGGTTGAGCTGGGTGCTGGTGGAGTATCCTGCTTCCTTCACCTGGCGTGTCTATGATATCACGAATCTGTCAGATAGGCTCCCACCTGAAAGTCATTGCGCACAATCTGGAAAGATCTGCGGAATCTAACTCACCAAACAGGACTCCCAATATATGATTACATCACCAATAGACTGATTGAAAGCCTGGTTGACCTTCCACCAACATCCTCTCAGAGCCTGGCAGACCTACACCACGTCTTGATGGCTGGACGCAAACAATACATACGCCACGTCAACATACTAGTAATGCATTCCAATCTATATTTTCCGGGTCAGTGAGTGGAAACTGGAATCTTTTAGGACAGTGGAGTAACCTGTTCTGATAGCCTTAGTACCTTGTGCGACGCGCTGTTGAGGTACGTTCTTGCCCACTTGGGGAATTTCTGCATTCCCGGGTCCCGGATGTGGCAGCACATTCTGACCGGCTTGGGGAACATTGGGATTCCCCTGTACTGGCTGTTGTGGAAAAAGCTTACTAGGTTAACCCACTGTGGCATTCTCGAGTGCCACCTGTTACCCAACATTCTGACCAGTTTGGGGAACCGCGGCGTTCCTGAGTTCCACCTGTTGGGGCCTGTGCTGGTCAGCTTGGGGACCTTCAGCATTGCTGGATACCAGCGGTTGTGGAATGTTCTAACTTGCTGGCCGAACTTCGGCATTCCTGCGCCCTGTATATTCACCCCTGTTTGTCCTAGCCTGCGGAACTTTGGTAATCCCGGTTGCTAACTGTGGCAGAACATTCTGACGAGCTTGAGAAACGTGAGCACTCCCAGGTGCTGGCTGTTGAGGCAGGTTCTGGCGAGCTTGGCGATCTTCTGCATTCTCCTACACAGGATGTTCAGGAGTGTTCATGCACTATTAACCCGGAGCTCGCAGTAGCAGCAAGATTGCTACAAGCAGGAAGTCCGCGGAAATGCTTGCATGTGCCGCCAGCCCAGGTTCAGGAAGACCTTTCTTGCGAAAACTGGCAGTTAACTTCTCGCCACTCTCCTTAACCCGTGAAATGATGACATCTTCGATCGACTGCCTCCGGTGAACCACAATGGCGCCCGCTGTCACCACCATGTCGCAATCTGGGTACAACCTCCGCAAGCCATGGAAACGCGCGCTGAAGTCCTTGTTCAGGAAAGTATTGATATTGGTGTAATTCTATGCGGAGGTCCAGTCTTTGACCATTTTTCTCCACACTGCATAGAGCCATCTACCAGGATCATCTCGGGTGAAGTGCAGCCTGGTCTTATACAGGCTGACTTTGTTGCTACAAGCCCTCGCAGAGGAAATCGCCTGAGGAAGTGCCACATCTAGGAGCAGGTACACATGTCCGAGTGTGGCTATATGTCCCTTGTGAACATTTGGTATATGGCCGTACTGCATGTTATTATTGTCAGCCATGTCTGCTGATTAGTTCCCTCTATTGATATTGTGAGCATGGTGTATTGGCTGAGAGCTGCGTGGGTTGTCAATACTGTTCTTGGTTTGACCTTCTGTGAGTGGTGATCAATTGAGTTTAAATATCGGTCCCTGATGCTCCAGGCATCTTGACACTGTTCCTGGGTTATTATGAATCCAATCATCAGACCCGCACGATGCCTGTTCTCTTCTCCGCCACTTGAAATATGGTATTCGCGAACACTGGAACTCAAAGGCGGGATCTCTTCTGATGAAGTGTAGATGAAAGGGCTTTTGCGAAACAAAATATCGTTTGATACAGATGAAGTCAGCATCTATATGCTAAACTGAATTAACCATTAGCTACATCTCTGATTGTGGGAACTTGTTGGCTCCATTTGTGATCTTGATCCAGACTTGTGATAGAGAGGATTCCGCCTTCACCTCATAATACATACAAGTTTCTAACAATGTGCCGAGCCGAGTCTTGCAATGCCTACAAAATTTTCATTTTGCCACCGCAAATAACGCCGTGCTAGTGCCTACGAGGAATACCTGTGAAGAGCACACTCAGGCATCACCCATCTTCCCCTGTCACACATACAGAGTACTGCCTCCGTAAATAGTTTTCCTGACGCGGACAGATCCCAATTGCCCAACGATGTCCCGGCTCACCAGAATGATCGCGCGGATTTCTACTGCGAATTAGGCGCAGGTGTGTCTCGCTGGTAGCAAGACACCACTAGCTAAGAGGTTGCCAATCAATCGGACTGGCAATCTCTGCATATGGTCAACAGGTCGTCCGCTCCCTGCACAGAGCAGTATTATCGTGTAGCTGGGGAATCTAATAGAGAGGTCATGGAATTTGTGGAAGAAAGCCGAAATCTGGTGGACGACCCTTAGGTACCCTTTGCTAGCTCGCACCATTTGAAAATTGCATCCTGGTTCATAAAAAGCCAGGTATCCAAGTCACAGATCAACAAATATTTTTCCAATTGCGTTAGCAATCTTGTGGACACCGGGTATGGGCCGATACATACACTTGAGAACCATCCCCGGTTATTGGATCTGTATAGCCCATACTTATAATTGTTTCAAGGTCAAATTGAAGATGGCGCAAGGACTTTGCCTTTCTTCTACAGTAATGTTCTAGGCTGTATCCAATACCTTCTTCGACAGATGACATACAAAGAGGATTTAGTTTTTGCGACCTGGCAAAAACGCAATTTCAAGTGGAGAACGCCTAGATTTAGAAATGTATACCGCGGACTGGTGGTAGGATATCCAAGTAGGGTGCCAATACGGTATGCTCCCATTATGCCAAACACATAGGCTAACTGATGACAGAAAGCACTTCCATCTGGTGCAACTGTGGTTCCAATTATTGGGATGTCATATCAAACCCACCTTCGCGACTTCGCCGGTGACAAGAAGGCATGGCTTGTATATATTAGAATTGGAAATATTCTGTCGACCAAGTGTAACCGACCAGGAAAGATGACAGTTCTCCTTCTCACATTCTTGCTCCACGGACCCAAGTTGCTACAGTTATCTTCTGCAGATGGGAACCAGATGCAAATCAACGTCCACACACTATACGGGGTATATGAACTACTATTCGAGCCCTTACAGGAGGCCGGGCTTAATGGTGCCTCAATTGCCTATGCTGATGGGAAATAACGAAGATACTTCCCTATATTGGCATCCTGGATTGCCGACCTTATGCAAAACGTTGGGCTGCATGGTACAAAATCCAACATCTCTCCTAAATGTGAGATGCCTGAGGACATGTTACGATCCAACATGCGAGAGAAGTATTGTGCCCGAGATTATGCCAGATATGAGTGGCTGGAGGATGCAATTATGGATGCGGCATCGGAGTCCACATTGGGCAGCATCAACATCACATTTAATGCTCCTGGTATCCAGAGTGCGTGCAATGTTTTTCCTAGACTTCTGCGTGTTTCTACTGTGCATCTGCATCAGCATGATTTACTCCATGCTTTTTATGTTGGACCTTTCAAGCACGTGATGGATTGGGTTCAAGGGTTTCTGAAGAAAAAAGGAAGGCTGGAAGCATTTGATAACGCCTGGAAATCTTTACCGGCGTACCGCCAACTTTATATACTGCTAAAAGTCTACTGTGAAGTTACACAGTCGCAGGAAAAGGAGATGAGGAACTTTGATCAGTGTCTTTGGAGTGTTCTCGCAATGGGATTAAGATACGCGGATACCACTCAACAGCAACCTTACAAACGTGTGCTCCTCTGTGTCCGGCGATTACTCGATTCCAGTCTGATGGCCCAATAGCGAAGTCATGCGGCTGAGACAATGATATGTAGGGAAAAATATCTGAATCTGTTTCAAGCGACGAAAGCTCTCTTCTGGTAGTTCACAATCACTAAGTGAACATGTTAAAAGATTGAAGACTAGGGTGCGGAGCTCTGACGTCAGGAAACCCTAGTAAATCAAGGACAAGTCCAAGGGAAATGGGGCCGTGTGCAGGAGCAGCAACGGGAGGAAGCGGGCGACTAACGTATGGAATTGATCCCCACAGAATCTCATTTCAACTTCCTTAAGATGCATCTTCTTCAGCACTTCCATGATCAGGTATACCAGATTGGTAACATCCCAGAGTATTCTACAGAGTGCAGTGAGCTAGCACACAAAGAACAAATTAAAGATGGGTGGGAAGGTGGGATTAAAAACGACACCGCGCTGCAGGTCCTACAGAACTAGAGTCAACACAATGCAGACTTTTTAACCGAGATTCTCTGCGAAAATTGGGGGTCAATCGAGTCAGAGAGGCTGTGGATCTTGTGGATAAAGTGAGTACTAGATCTCCAGCACCTTCAAAGCGTAGGTTGAGGAAGGGGCGCCCATATGATATCATTAACGGGGGGGATTATTGCAAGGTCGCGGGAACTTCAAGCATGCGAATGTGAATCCAATTGCGCAGATATAGCTGGCAGTACCTGCCCATCAAGCACTCTCTTTCACAAGATATGCAAATACTTCGACACCTTCCTGTTGAACTAATAACTCAACTTCAAATCCCAATTCTTGCATTCCCGAAAACAGATGATTGCGACATCCCTAGGCAGGATGTACGTTCACCGCCCGGTTCCGCAATATGACTAGTCGTGCGAATCACATTTGGGTACATGGTGGTACAGATGAAATCTATTGTGTGCTAAGACACCGGCTACATGGGAAACTCATCGCTTGGTTTAAGCTCTTTGACTACCAGCACCAAAATAGAGTGTACCGCCTGACAAGGGTCCAGGTATTGCGAGTACTTAACTCGGAATGCCTATCAGAGTTACATGATCTTGTTGCAGTACAGCAGCACGCGCGGCTGGATGGGCGACGCCTTGTGATCGTGGAAATTGGCACAATCGCAGGCCTAGCCTACCTGATCCACGAGGACCAGGGGAGATGCCTAGTCAATAGTACAATCGATTGAAGAATGTTCAGGAAGATATATTGATCCGGTATAGGATTAAACTACGGACCCACTACAACTCTCCAAGCTCGGCATCAGGAACGACATGTCAATTGCAGAGATGCTTTGGGCCCGCAAAAGAAAGCCAGATTTGCCTAGTACCATTGCTCAAATGTCACGTAATAGTGCTAAGCCAAATCTCCTATTACTGAAGATGTGCCTAATATGAAGAGAACACTGATGGGGAGGCACTGGGAGTGGGAAGTGTTGATAGATAATAAGCTTGAAATGGTAGAATAGTAACAATTAAAAGAATAAAAAATATGGGCATCACAACAATTGGTGAACATGTGATATCATCAAGAGTGCCAGCACTCTAGGATGTCTGCCTGCGGATTATTGCGAAAGAATACAAGTCGGTGTAAGGGACGGACACCAGATAACTCTCGCATGCAAGTGACAAATTAGTGGGAGAGCCACAGTAGTGGTCAACACTGTGGGGACTAGTGGCGACAGGAGAAAAATAATGGTACATCAAGACACATAGGCTATGTTCATGAGATCTAGTGCTGCTCAGGTAAGGGGAGGACATGCAAATACTGTTAGACCATGGGGAGGGTGAGAGGTCAAGAAGCGAGTATGAAAAGACAGGGGACTAGTAGGTGGCACATAGGACATGATTCTGACATCGCAGTGTGTGGAAGACGTGTGGGATGTGGTACGGACATCGGGGTGTGCCCGGGTCGTGGGGGATGCGCGGGACTTGTTGGCTATTGGAGGTCAGGTCCTGAGGCACAGGATGCTGGGGAGGCAAGTGTTAAGCAGCCGACATCAGGCTGCCAGGCAGGCGCATCAGACATAGGATGATTGTTTGCTGTTGAAGGCCGATATAGACATGCCAATGGACAATGGCAAGAGCCCTTCAACTGGCGCACAACCACTGCTACCCCTCCTCAATACTACTACACCCTCTCTTAGGTGTAGCAATGCCCCCGCGATAAGTCCTACCATCCCAGCCCTAAAACACCCGGGAGACACCCTGCCGAATCCAGCATGGCAGGAATCTACCACTGCTTTCCGCAAGCCCGAGACTTCCGAAGGACTGTAATGGGTGGTTGCACTTCTCCAATCAGTTGTATGCTGGAAGCGGACTCCCATAAGCTGATCTCCATTCTGTAACGTAACTGCTTACTAAGCTAGGATGTGTTTCACTCCCTTGATAATTCCTAGTCTCTTGTGGATTTCTCCCGTACATTTATCATTCTCAAAGACCCCGCCCAGCACCGAAACAGACATCTGTCGTTTGCTCGATGCAAACCCTTTTTACTCCTCTGCCCCATGGCTTGCAGGCCATGAGTGGCCTGCCATCTACATCTCTGCACTACTCGACAATTCTCACTCCTCCCAGTCTTCCCTGAGGCGAGGGACTGAAGCGCAGTTGATTTTCATTCCCCTGCCTGTGTTTTTGCTTTGTTGTTACCAAATTCCCGCGTGTGAACCCGTACTGGACTTGCGATGGCTCTCCCTTCTGCTAAACCATCTCTCCGGAGATTGCCTTCCCCTACACTACTATGTCCACACTGCTTGTCCGGGATTTCAATATAGACCATAATGCCGCAGAGCCAGGCCGCTTCTTCTGGACCTCATACCTTGCCACCTGCACCCCCTACTTCTACAGAGCTGTACAGGAAGGTTTCTGCCGCCTGAACACTCTAGGCACTGTCCCTTGCTTTCCCTTCAACCCCAGAATTCCGCCCTGCATGATAGATTAAGCCTTTGCCAATGCCCTGCTGTCTCCAACTTTCGATCCTGGAGTACACCGTTCCCCCTGACGGGTTCTGATCATGTCTGGATCCTGGTAGCTCTTTCAGCACCCCTGGCCTGCATCCACCTCCGGCACCTCCATTGCTGAAAGCTAACTGGCTCTTTCTTGCCGCAGAGATCTAGGGCTCACTGGTTCTACCCCCCTCCCCCTCTTCTAACATCCCCCACATTCTCCAGCTAGTTCGACACAGTCCTTGGCAGGCTGAGACCTGTGCTTAGTCTCGACACGTTGGCTGAGAGGGCCTCCAGCAGATCCAATCCATGGTGGTCCTCCCAGTTTACTGCGCAAAGGTCTGTTTGCCACAGCTCTGTTCGTATGGCACCGTGGGATCCTCTCCGCTCATGAAAACAGTATTGTAAAAGGCTAGGATTCCCTACTTCAAGGCGATATCGAGAGACAAAAACGAATACTAGAACAACTTCTTGAAGAGGGCTACCCATCACACACTGTGGTCTGCAAAGTGCTATGCCTGTAGCAGATACTTTGACAGGTTCCTCCAGCTTCCCGGGGTTTATAGTCCCACAACAACTAACCAAGCACTCCGCACCCATTTGTTTCCTACACGGTGGTTTTCGTGACCTCCAGCCCTGCTGCATGAATTAGGGACGTTCCAGTGTTATAGGCACCGGAAATCGCCCTGGCCCCTGAAAACTCATCATCATCACTGGAGCACGCACCAGACCAGATACCCTACTCAATTTGCAACAGGGTAGGCGCTTTAAACCTGTGCAAACTCACATCCCTCCTGGGGCCACTGGTCCTGTGCGGGCGCTATGTCCCATCGCTGAAAAAGGCTGGCGGCATCGTACTGCACAAGTTGGACAAACCTGCATATGACACACCAGCCTGGTTCTTGATCATCATCCTCCTACATACTGTCTTTAAGATTCTCACAAGGATTATAGTGACCCATCCCCCCACCCTTGCCTGCTGCCAGGGGCCCTATCCCATCACAAACTTGGCTCTCTTCCCGGTCACAGTACCTGCAATGCGGTGGCCACCCTTGCCCTAGTGGTTCCACTATTCATGCGTCCCTAACTCAAGATCTCAACCCTGTTCCTTCATATAAAAGGCAGTTTTAACTATGTCCCCACTGCCTCCCTTTGCGAAATGCTTACCATGAAGGCAGTCAACCCCTACATGGTCTGGTGGATCAGGTGCTTCCTCATCGGACACTCTTGCTGCCTAGGTTTCCACCTGGGTTCCCAGATATTCTCCCCAGTTTCGGTGGACACCCCACTGGAGTCACCAATTTCACTGCTGCTGTTCATCATTTATGTCTCGGCCCTTCACTTTCCAGTTCCTCAGGTCCTTATCCTCTCATACATGGACTACTTCCCAGTCACAGTTGCCTCTACTTCATATCCCAGAATTGTGCAGCGGCTCTTAGGTATTGCTAGTTCTCTTCAGGGGATGGCATGGACACTTTGGGTGTCTTTCTCTTTTCTGCAGACTGACCTCATACACGGGGAGACTACCGAGTAAAAGGTCCTGCCACAGCCAATCCTGATCCTGATAGAAGGCCTCCTCTTTCACGCTTCCAACCTTATCCAATGGCTTGGCTACTTGTTTGAGCTCAGGATGACATCGTGCACTAAAGGCCCCCCTGTCACACTTTACAGGAAGACCAGTACTGGCCGAAGGGCCCTGCATGATGATTCATAGAACCTCGAGGCCCGGCAAGGGCCTCCCCTGCTTTCGCTGTAACCAGCTGGCATCCTTGCTCAACTCCCCAATCCTCCTCTATTGAGTGGACCTCATCTCACAGACCCTGATGCTGGTGGACCAAATGTCCATTTTGTGGAGGACTGTTCTGCGATGGATGCCGAATTGTTTTTCTATGACCCTAGTTGGCGTCACTGCGCGTGAATTGGCTATCTCCCCCCTCCCACCGTTGATCCTTCGCCAGCAGAGGCTAGCCCCTTCCTCACTTGTGTACCTCCCTCTGGAGGGCAATGCAGCAGTAGCGAGACTTCACAGTTCTATTGTAACCTCCTCCACCTTGTGGTTTTTGGAGGACTACCATCACTTCACCAGTGGTCTGACCCCAGTCTAACCTCTTCTTGTTTTGAAGACTAAGCCCCAATATCCCCTTCTAAGGAAATACCTTCTCCGGGACATGATAGCCTACCTGGCGTTGCCCTTCATCGATACTTGCCGTCGCATCGAAGCGACGACGACCGTTCTCCATCTACCAGACCAGCTCCTCATCAAGGACGGGGTCCCCTCCTATCAATTGATTATGGGGAGTGTGACAGCAGTACTTGCCAAGCATTGGGCTACTGAGCTCCCCCCCAAGCTCTGTTACACCTACCACCCGACTCTGACCGCCTATCTGTTTATCGGCCTGGTATGGTTTATCGCATGAAGCATCCACCAGATGCGCACATCTAAAAGCGATCTCACAGCCTGCCCCTCATTGTTCACTGCCCACCCCTTCCACCACAGTTGTTTTTGCAAGGAGGATGAGGAGCACTTCGCTCCTGCCATCCTATACTGCATGTCCCGCCACATATCCACTGAGTACCACCACCGGGTCTTACCGACGTCGGCAGGGAGAGCTCTCTCGTGACTGATTCAGCCTCTCTCCACTATTTGGCCAGCTACCTCAACGCAATGGCCACCAGGTTTCCCCCAAGCATGCTACCTGCATGCTGGAACTCCTGTTCCGCCCCCACCCCCCCATCCCAGAACTTCGAATCCCCAGCTTCAACCGTTAAGCTGTGGAGTCAGATATTAGATTTGTTCCCCTTGCGCAGGCTTTCCTTTTCTTGCTTGCTTTCATCTTTCATCATGATTTATGTATTTGCTTGTATTAGTTCCACGGGATTTTGTCTTCCCAATCAGACATTGCACACAGGATTTTATAACTTGCTGAGGATTGTTTGATTTGTGTTAGTGAGCTTTGATATTGAGGTTTTGTTTACGCTATAGCTAGTGCTGCAGCCAAGTTGTTATACCGTAAACAATGAATACATAAAAAAAGGAAAGTTGAAAAACATAAAAATGAAGAAGAAAAGAAAAAGGACATCCAACATGAGCCACGCTCCCGTTCTACTACTTTCTACCCCCTATATTTCTACCTCTATCTCAACACCAGCAGCATCTGGTATCCCCGTACAGCTATCCCTTCATAAAGACTTTCAAGCAGAGGCCTCCCTATCAGGACAGGAGGACCACGGTTCCCTTTTGCCCCTCCATGTACTCCTCAGTGTTAGGAATCCATCTCCATGTCCTGCTCTTCCTTGTGCTACTTGCAAGGTGCGCGGCTGAGGTGGGAGTGTCCCTCAAACCCTTTCCCCCTATCAGTTCACATGAGCTTGATGACCTTTCTCCCTAGGAGGCTGGCATCCTCCGCCTTCTTAGCACCTGTCTTTTGGCCTCTAAGGCTGTATCCTCTAAGATCCACAAACTGCCAATCGCAGTTGTGTACCTCTCTGGCCAGGTGGACGACCTCCAGTTTTGAAGGGAAAAAGTTCCACCCACTCCTGTACCCACTGGCCAACGGAACACAATGGCCGTGGTGCTCTCCCCACTGTGGTCGGCTGTAAACGATCTCGCATCCTGGCCAACTACCCACCTCCTCCAACCAACATACCAGTAACCGCCCCAACTCTAATAGCCCACGTACACCATGTCAAACACCAACATGGGTACACTTGCTGCTTCCCGGAAAGCTAAGGAAAAAATTGCAGCATCCGACCCCACCACAACATTGGCTGATCAGTTGTCCCCTTTCTTTGCGGAGCTTGGCCACAAAGATATCCCCTGTAGTAGTGACAATGACCAAAAATGGTAATGAAATCTGACAACATATGGCACAAAGTTCCCACGCTCCTGGCCGGTCCAGACTTCCTACCATAGAAAGTACCCCACCCTCAGAGAATTTCACCAAGTTCTCAAGTCATCGGCCCAGTCCAGCCCTGCCACTTTCGCTCACACCTCTGCCTCTGGACAAAAAGTGAAAGGCAAGGCGATCTAGCCTGTGAACTCCCCCTCTACTGCCCAGGTTGCATCTGGCTTGTCCGCTTCAGCCCCTTCGCAGGGTCTGTGGAGCCTTACTATGCCTGAGAGATGCTTCTACGCCCCCAGGTCCTCCCCTTGTTCCCGCTTCCAGGCCGAGCTTATAGCTTCCTCCTTCCCCGAGTCTGCAGCCCCGGTTCTCTGGGATGCTCGCTGCACTTCCCCACTATCCTTCTCTATTCAGGTCCATGACACGGGGGCCGTAACCCTTCTGGCCCAGTCTTCCCCTGTCTCCTCAACCACCTAGGCCACCTACTACTATATGCTGGCGGCTAAGTGGAATCAGTCCTTCACAGTCGGGGAAGCACCTTGGCTCTCCTGGAGCACCATACCCAGCAAGGCCCAGCTTGCAGTACCCTCACTTCGGATGGCCAATCTCCTAGGAGAGGGTGAAACGCTCTCGCAAACTGTCAGCAACGCGATTGTGAAGGTCAAAAAGATACAGATCATATCTGCCCAATACCTCAACCCCAACGACGACTCTAGGTCACAGAAGTCTGTAACCTATATAATAGTCACAGTTGCACCCGAGAATGAGGCATCCTCCGTCTCCGCTACACCTCCGGTGATTGAAATTTATTTCCTATTTGGGATAGACTCAACACCACACCAAACTATCAATACTTTTCGGTCTGCACCCTCCCCTTGGTGGGGGTGTAGGCTATCTCTATCCATCCTTTCAGACTTCGGGCTTGTCCCCCCTTCCCTTTCCCTGTGGGTCTACTCCCATGGGATACTCTATCCTCCCCTCTGGCATATCACGATGTCCAGAAACCTCTTTACCCCGCTTTTGCTCTATCTTCGCTTAGCATCAGTATGGTCGGCTACAACCCTTTCTTCATCTTTGCAGACGGCTGGGATTACGGCTTGCGGTACGCGATTACGCTGGATTCCTGTATCCCTCCTCCTAGAGAAACTGGGGGAGTTGTGTCAGGTTTCCTCAACAGGCCACGGTCGATTTCGCCACCCTCCTTCCTCACTCATCGCTTCAGCTGGTGGTATCCCATCCACTATAGTGACACTATCTCTCAGAGAACAAGGGACTACATGTGAGACGTGGTAAAACAGCTGGCTTCGCTTGGGGCCTGCTGGAGGCCGCCTAGAAGGACACGAACACGATACCGACAGCCTTTTTGTAGTTTGGCACGAATGCCTTCCTCCTACACTCCCCACAGTTGCGATCGGCTGGCACCCTACTGCTACACCACACCTTGGCTGGCATCCTACTGCTACCCGACAGCTTGCATCTTACTGCCGTCTTCTCTCTTCGCGGGCTTTGCTCCCGCACCCCCACCCAAGCTGGCATCTTACTGCTACCCCGGCTGGCATCCAACTGCTACCCCCATTCTGCGGGAGTTTCTCCGGCAACAATCCAACCCCAGCTGGCACCTTACTGCTACCTCTCGTCAGGGCTTGAGAGTGGCGCTGCCGCTTCTGCCCAACAATCCTTTCTCTAGGTGACAAGGCCGACACCTACCTCCATACCTTCAGGTGAAGCCCACGCCAGGTGAGGCGTTACCGCCCCGACTTTCATTTTCGGCTAGTCATCGCTATAGGGGGTGCATTGGGGATATTAATTGCGCTTTTTTTGTGCCTTCGGGCCGAGATTTCCCCGGGGGTTTTTCCTGATGTTTCCTGCTTGTCTCTGATTAGGCTTCTCTTATTCTCCGAGTTGGCTTGCGAGGTAGGGATAGGTCTGGCTGGGGGCGAGATGTGCGGTTGGCTCCATACCAGAGGGGCTTGGGACGGACGGCTTTTACCTGGCGGGGGGAGGGATGTTTGAAATTAAGGGTTTTCTTTTTGCCATAGCTTACGCTGCATGCACGTTCTTGTACCCAAAACAAGTAATAAAAAAAAAAAAAAAAAAAAAAAAAAAAAATAGCACCCGAGAATGAGGCCATCATGTTGGGCCATGCTTACCTTTTCTCCACTCAATGCAAGATCTAGATAGCATATTCAGCTAACAGCTAGACTCAGTACCCTAATTGCCGGGGATATAGCCACCACTCAGCAAGGTGCAAGATTTACTACCCAGTTTGTGCTATCTGCGGACTCTCCTACAGAAAACAGGCATACCAGTGCCAGAACCCCAAACTCCCAAAGGGCGGTAACCTCAGAGCAGTGGTCAACTGCGGGCCAACCTCCCCTCTTACTTGTGCAGTGTGTAAAGGCCCCCACTGGGATTTCGCTGAAGAATTCCTATTTAGATCCCCGCCTATAGATCTCCATATGGAGTCCACTGTTCCACAGAATGCGGAACTTATGGACACATCAAACAAGTTTAGCCAGGGTCCTTTACCTGGTGCACTACCCATCCTACCCTACTTCGATCCTTCCAGGCATAGTCATGGCCTCCCAACAGGTCCTCCAGTCTCATCCCGCGAGATCCGAGGAGGTGACCTGCCCAATCCCAGATGGCAGGAATCTTCCTCTTATTTCCCACAGCCTGACATGGAGGAAGGCATGTCCTAGCTGGTCACACCTCCCCTGTAAACTCTGTGCTGGGAGCGGTCTCCAGTAGGCTGATCCTCAATATGTCACATAACTGCTTGCAAAGCTGGGACTTGTTTCTTTCACTCTTTAATTCTTTTTCCCTTCTGGATTTCCCTTCTACCCTAGTTGCTCTTCAAGACCCCCCTATGCACAGAAACAAACCTCTGTCGTTTTGTGGATTCAAACCTTTTTTACCACCCTGCCCCCATGGTGGCAGGCTGTGAGTGGCCTACTACCTACATCTTTCTACGGCTCAACAATTCTCAGTCGTCCCAGTCTTCTCCAAATTGTGGGACTGGATGGCTGTTGACCTTTACACATTTGTTGGTTTCTTTGATTCCTTTGTCTACATATTCTAGGTTGTGAACCTCTACATAACATGGGATGGCTCCCCCTTCCACTGGACCATCTCGCCAAATAGTGCCTTTCTCCATACCACTACGCCCACAATGCTGGTGGGAGATTTTAATATATACCATCCCACGGCAGACCAGGGCTGCTTTTTCCTGATCTCAGAGTTTTCGGCCTCCCCTCCCTTCTTTGTCAGGCCTGTAAAGGAGGGTTTCTGTCCCCTCAATACTCCTAGCACCCTCACGTACTTCCCCTTCAACCCCGATATGAGTTGCTCAGTGATAGATTTGGCATTTACCAAGGCCCCCCTCTGACCCAACTTTGGGTCTTGTGCCACGCCAATTCTCACACCACAATCTGACCCTGTCCCAATCCCGGTAACCCGTACAGAATCACTGGCTGGTACCTCCCCTCTGGCACCTGAATGAACGAATAATGACTAGTTCTCATTTGAGCAAGAGATTTGGCTTATTAGGTACGACCTGCAACCATTACTGGTTACTGGTTTAGGATTTTCAGCTATCAGTAGATACTGCTCGTATTTTGAATTTGTTTCAGGAAACAAGGTATGCCTGTAGCGTGATAGTATAGGATTTGATACTGTATAGGTTTTATGTTTGATTTTGAGTATCGGTTTGATACTCAACCTGTTTTATATTTGGCTTGGAGTATCGGTTTGATACTTTATATGTTTTATGTTTTGTTTTAGTGTCAGTTTGATACTCTACATGTTTTATGTTTGGTTGCGAGGAACAGTTTGATACTCTATTTTGTTTATGTTTGGTTTCAAGTATCGGTTTGATACTGTCTATCTTTTATGTTTGGTTTCTAGACTAACGTTTTGGAGTGTTATATGTTTAGAGAATAAGGCTCCTAGTAGCCTAAGAAAGTCTAATTAAGATCTGCTATTCTTCTCATTTGAAGGGGCATACTTTGGCTGCAATAGTTTTCAAAATCCTGGGTTGAACAGTTACACTCTGCAGTTCACTTCCAGAATCTTGAGTTTGAGATCTGCCAATCGTTTGGACCACATCCGCAGTCGTCATACAGTAAGAAGTCTATTCAACGACCGCGGCTAAAGCATCCGGACTTTGATTGACTTGGTACCACTTTGGTACAGAATAAAGCCCGTTAACTCTACGATTACGGCCTCTGCTGAGAATGGGTTACATGATCCTCTTCTTACTCTCTCCCAATCCTATACATTCTGTTTTTGGATCGACATGGCACTGCGCAGGCTGAGAGCTGTGCTCAGGTGCAAGACGCTGTCAAAGAGGCCTTCCTGCTGGTCCAAACCATGCTGCTCCAGCAACCTTATTGAGCAGGGATCTGCATTCCACTCCACTCTCAGAGCGGCATTGCCGGACAATCTCGCCTCATCGCAGCAGCCATAGAAGAAGCCATAGCCTCTATACTTCAAGGCTATGAAGAAGGCACAAGATCAGTACTGCAACAATTTCCAGAAAATGGACACCCCTAAACATTCGGGAGAGCGAAGTACTATGCCTTCGGCGGTCCTCTAGACAGGATCCGCCACATACCACTGGCTGACTGAGTGTTAGGCACAAGGAAATCCGAGACATGTGCATAGACCCATGGTAGGGTAACTGCGCACAGACCCGGGATTTACTGGGGCCAACACCCGCCTCCGGCCCCCTTATGGGGCTGGCACGTCATTAGTGAGATTTCGGGAGTTGCGTCGCACCCCTAAAATGTCACATCAATGAAGGCCACTTGGTAACTCCATATATGTCGCAGCCGTTCATCAGACCGCATGCTGTTCGCCGGTTATATGAGAGGAGACCTTTGGCGACATCTGGGAAGTGGATTGGCGGAAGTCCGCGGGAGGAGCATTGAGATAGTAGGCTTCAAAGTTAGGCTTCCTAAACCTGTGGCCGCAGGTGATGAGACATTTGCGGTGAAATAATCTAAGAAGATAACGCCGTAGTGGAAGATATGAGAGGTATACCGAATCCACCTATACCTTTCCGAGATCAGCTGTAGATTAGTTGGTCCTAGTAATAGGACACCTCTATGGACGCCGGCAGACCAAGGAGAAGCACTCCCAGAATGGACGACTCAAATAAGTCGGAGCCCCATAAGACGTTGACACGTCGGGCACGGTGTTGCGATTAGCACTAGGTGGCCCGGCATGAACCTGATCACTTCATGACCGAAGAGACTACTGGAACAATAGTCAACAAGACTAAAGGAATATAATAGTCGCTGCGAACATCTAAGTTGAAGGCCGCTGTTTGGTATATCAAATTGCGCAGTCATCTCAATAGAGGAATACTATTCCATGTCCGCAAGAGGGTGTGATGAGTTTCAGGGTCAAACGGTATTCGCACTTATAAGATTCGGGATGTTTGCGTATTAAAACCAGAGTGGTACTGCGCAGGCATAGTGGTTAGAAGTAGTGGGTGAACACGCAGATGCAGGATATAAATATCGAACTGCCTCCCGCGCTTTAGAGACATCATCAAGCAATGGAGAAGAGATCTTATCTATATAATATTATTTTACTCTTTAAATCTTTGCTTTACCTATTTGATAGAGACAAGCCTTCCTCGCTAGATTCTCTAATCCAAGATTTTGGGCCTACGTTCCTCAGTTATATACTTTAGTTTGGCGTCCGCCTAACAGTATATTGATAGTTCTCTGGTTACTAAGGCTCACTATATGAACTACGTGTTCACTTAAAACTCCATCCTCACATCAGACTTCGATTACATTTTAGAAGCAACTCATTTTCCTATCTAGATTCATTCCCGCGAAGAAATATTTGAAACCGAGCTTTGCGCGATGGAAGAAGAATATACGCAAGAGCCCTTGTGGTTCACCGTACCTTTCGGGATCCCAACGAGCGCTCAGTTCAAGTGCATATATCGCACCTGGCATGTTTCGCACTTTGTGTGGAATTCGAGCGACTCTGAAGACTTCGTCGACTTGAGCACTTAGTGCTCCCTAATCACAGCTGGAAAGGAAAAGGAAAGAGCTGGCACAGTCACCCACGGGCCAGACATCCCCTCGGACAGGGCCTAACACATCCTTATATACACTATAAGTACCTTTTAAACCTAGAGAAAAAGGAGACTTAGGTTCTGAGTCCAGAGTCAGACCAACAGAACCCTTTTATACCTACACCTCTAGAGTACCTCAGACGTTGGATACCTTACATACGATTCCTTAAACCTTTTAAAGAACATCAAGAGCTCTAGTACGAAGTACCAGAAATCATGCATCCAGCACTATTAGAGCAATTAGCCTACCTGGAAACTATCATAATGGTTGAGATACCTCAAGACCAGAGAAGGAGAATAACGGCGGGAGAACCTATGGACACCCATCCTGATACACGGGATAAAACCGCTGATTTGGCCTTATGGAGCCCACAACCGTCAACACCTCAAGAACCTACGTTCCGCAGAAGACATGTCCCTACTCACTGATCCTCGCGTGTTGCAAGCACTCTTTGGATATCAAGACCCTCCACACCTAAACCCAGAGCTGACCATGCTGGAAACTTAGCCAGGTTGGTTGCCCGTCTTGGGATAACCTTGGGTCGAATAAGACCGGATATAGACACTTCCTTGACCAAGCTAATATCGCCTTTAAACATTTGAAGGGAGTTACGCAAGACAATACCTTAAAGTTAATTAACGTGCAACAGCAAAGCGCCGAAGGACAAGATGTCCATGAAAATGATATTGGACTCTTATTAATGCAGCTGGCGGAGGTAGAGGTAGAGATCAAGGGGATTCGAGAGGAAATGCTGTGGGAAGTGGCAAAGAAAATTGACGCCCAAGAAAGGAGTCAACAAGAACATGAAGAGGTAACCACGAGGTTACGTGGAACACGTGGGGAACAAAGCCAAGCAGCGTTAGCCTGAGATCAGCATCTGGAACAAATGGTCCACGGTCTACGGGTGGTATTCGTGGAATTCCGCGCTTAAAACGTCACACGGGGACGTGAGGTCAACCGTACACTCTGACAAATGCGCCTAGATCAGACAACCCGGCAAGCGGAAATTCGCAGGTCACAAGAATAGCAACAGCATCAGAATAATGAGGCGAATAATACGCAGAAAGTATTAATGGTGTCAATAAATAGGATGTTGGCCACAAAACCAAATCCTGCAGCTGCAGGACCCACACCCTTACCCACCGTCCAGGAAACTGATGATGAAGAATACTATGCTCCACCTACACGGAGGGACAAGGGGAAAGCCAAGGAAGCCGCTGATGCATCCCACTCAGGTGCCTGGGGAGGTGACCCAGGGGATCCTAGTGGTGATGACGATGATGATGATGATGATGCGAGAGGAAGACGGAGAGGAAGCCCTAGCCGAAGCAGGCAAGTACAAACACCAGAACAGTCTGGTATAGAAGAAATACTGGCCAACATGATGGCGCTAAATATCAAGCGACCATCCAAGCTACCCCCATTCTTTGAGGATAAACTAGTGCAAGATATATATGTGTGGATGCTTCAATGCACTGATTATGGCGACCTGAACCCAGGAATCTGGGACGATGCCCGGGAACGGGTTATATAGGTACTCAGTCGTACAAGAGGAGAAATAGTGCTTCCTGATACCATTTGGTACAGAAAGGCTAGGGACTGATTCAAGGGGAAACCCAGCAACTGGAGCTGGCCACACGGACTCGTTTTGAACAGGATATGATCTAAAGATTGGCCCTGGTAAAAGCTAAACGACTAGCACTTCGAGCTATAAAGCTAGTCGAGTACGACAGTAGTATTTAACTTTACCTAACGATCATGCATAACTATAACATTCGTGCCCACGTGATGGGACAAACCTGGAGGCAGGAAGGAGAAGACAAACTGGCGAAACAAATTGTTTGCCAACTGTTGGCCTTGTGCTATACCACGGATCAAGAATGGCAAGAGGCACTCAGGTTATGTGGGCGGACGGAAGAAGGACTTCTCGCAAGAGAAAAGATTGCGCGGGACAAACTGTCCTAGCCTAAAGTAGTCCAAGAGGTCAAAAGAGAAGACTGAGGGGACTCGCAATTACAGCGACAAAGGGAAGTAAAACCTTATGTCAAGGGAGGAGGAGCCCCCCACGAAAGCGGAGGTGGGACGACCAGCAGGAGAAGCCTAGGAAAAGGTTAGGAAGAGCGACACAGACCACCCATACAAACTTTGACCAGGCACATACCGCTATCCGGCAGAGTGAGATAGACATTCGGAGGGGAAACGGAGAATGTACACATTGTGGAAAGAAAAACCACACCTGCCAAACGTGTTGGAGGAGATTCCCATATATCGGCAGCAACAGTCAGGTCAAGGCGGATAAAAAGGGGAATTCGGCGATCACGATCCGCTATTGTAAAGCCTAAATCAGCTTGCAAAATCATGAACGGCCCAGAATCCAGCATGAATCAATAAGTTCTGAGAACTGGTGGACGAAGAAGAACTGACCTAGATCGGTTCAATGGCATCAACGGCGACGGCGTTTGGGTATTCAGTGTCCAGATGGAACTGGGATCGAAATAGGAACCCACTTTGGCTAGGGTGTAACGGGTACCGACTATGACGGGGATTGGGTAATCTGTTTACAACTACGGGACTCGAAACGCGAAATGATAATAGCAGTGCGATGTGAGTCTCTCCTTTAAGGATCAATGCAAGTAGGCTCCAAGTGATGGGACCCCACAAGGGACTTGCGAGCTCGAAAACAAGAATCAATATATGAAGAGTCATGATCGCAAGAGAGGATAGTTAACATGGCCACATGGCCCTGGTGCCAACAGTGCGAAGTTCCACGAGTCACCTGGTGGTTATCTGCTACCCGTGTGGCAGCAAATTACTATACCAAAGAAGTTGGCACATATCAATTCAAGATCTACCTGATAACAATATACGACAGGAGGACAACCGACGCGGGCCGTTCCACCTACCACACGAGTCTGAGTCGTATTATACATATGTACTATCTTGCCTTCTGGCCTGAGTGTGGGATTGGGATGAACCACAATTGTGTGCAAGGCCACTCTCAGGGAGCTGCACAGATAACCTAAATCCTAAGGGTAAGGATTCCGTGAAAGGCGGAATCCCACATCAGGAAAGTCAAATGGCTAATAACCATGCGAAAATCTGCTATGAGCCTAGGTCTGGCATGTCGGAAGAAGGTATCCAGCCTGAAATCTGGTCCTGCACGATTGCGTATCGGTAAAACGCCGCTTAGTATGTAGACCCAGATTGTTAGAGCTAAACAGTTACTACGTTGTCTGAGGAGACCTCAATGGCCGAAGCTCCGCGAGCGTAGTAACAAACATCTTGTGACCTACACCCAACACCAACGATGCCAAGACAAAGAACCAAGAAAATCTTATTCGTGCTAAGCCCGTAGAGTTAGATGCTCCAAAACAAAAACAATATAACTGTCTGGAGGGGATCGCTTAATTCCATATACACAATAAGCGATACGAAGTTAAAGTCTTGTTAGACTCAGGATCCAACGTATTTGTTAGGCGGACGCCAAACAAAAGTATATAACTGAGGCACATAGGCCCAAAATCTTTGACTGGGAGACCCCCGCTCAGAAGGTCCCCCCGCCCCAAATCCCGGTCCGGTTGGATGACCTTGTCTTCCGCCCCTCCAAACTGATACGATGGCTCGGTTACTGGTTAGAGCCCTCCTCCACCACAGGCACAAAGGGTACCACGTCCCACTTCGTCAGAAGACTTGGACTGGCCCAGGGTGCATTCTCCACCGTCAAGAGACTATCCAGGCCGGGTAAAGGACTTCCCCCGTACCTCTGCCATCGACTGGCATCATCCTTGATCTCACCGATCCTACTCTACGGAGCTGACCTCTTCTCACCAAGCCTTACCCTTCTCGACCGCATGTCGGTCTTTTGGAAGTCTGTCCAGAGATGGGTCACCAACTGTTTCTCCTCGACACCTATAGGCA
>JACCEG010000227.1:108806-183569 GCA_014065205.1 Tuber brumale
AAAAAAAAAAAAAAAAAAAAAAAAAGAAAAGGCCCAAAATCTTTGAATGGAGAATCGGTTCAGGAAGGCTCATATCGATAATACGTAAGGTAAAGATTTAAAGCCTAAAAACAATATTTTATATTGATAAGATCTCTTCTCCGTTGCTTGATGATCCCTCATGAGCCTGGAATTAGTATCTTTTATCATACTCCATGTATCCAAGTATACTAATTATAATAATAACTTTGACCTCCAAGGGAGTTGAACACCTGACCTTCTAAACCAATACAAAAGTCTTGCCAACTGAGCTACAGAATTTGGTGTTATTAACAGGGCTTCGGTGATGTGACATTTTAGTTCTGGGACGCAACACGCGAAATCTTGCTAATAACGTGCGAGCCGTGTCAGATGGCCAGAGCGCGTTGTTGGCTCCGGTAAATCGAGAGTCTGTGCGTGGTTACCCTACCCTGGGTCTGTGCACCTGTCTCGGATTTCCATATGCCTAACATGAGCTCTCTGCTCCTAGGCTTTGCCCCGAATGCCTTTATAACCATTTTATAATTTCTTCTGAATACATTTTATGACTAAGTGTGGTCAGAGTAAAAAACCGCACGCGTTTACTTGGCCAAGGTAGGAAAACCTTTTCCTCACTATCTTACTTCTGCCCTCCCGGGGGTGTCTGGATTTTTATTATGAAAATTCTCCACAACTTCCTCCGTATTTTCCATACCGGTGGCAGGCTCCCATGTATTCTCATCTTCCGAACACCCTTGCCATTTAACGAAGTACCACAGTTCCTGCTTCTCCTGCTAGCGACCACGTACTCATTTTTTGTAAAAGCGAATCTCACTTCTTACTATTTTTTCAACCTCCCATTGTAGATCGCCGACAATGTCCTCCAGTTCTCTAGGGGGTTGCTGACGATTCTCATGAACTGACACAGGATATGGTTCCAACAGTGAGACATGGAATAGAGGGTGGATGTTCCATCGATTGGATATGTTGAGCTCGAAGGCTCGTGCTCCGCGTTTCTCCATGATTGGGAAGGGACCATATAGCTTTGGACTTAGCTTTTTTGATTTTCAACGGGAACGAATCTTTTTTGCATTTAACATTACTTTATCCCCGATTTGGAAGTCCGGCTATTGTGGAGCTTTCCGGTCATAATATTTTCACATTCCTTCCCGTATCTTTTCTAATGACACGCGTGCTTCTGCATGTATCCCTTTAATCCAGTTCGCGTAGAGTGTTGCTACTGGATTCAGAGCTTCGTGCGCCTTCATCCACTCCGTCTGTGGATGGAAGCCGTAGTTCGCAAAGCCTGGTGACCTCCTGGGAGCGTTGGTAGTGGAGTTGTTATAGGCATGCTCGGCTATAGGTAATAGCTGATACCAGTCGTCCTGATCATAGTTGACAAAACTTGGCAGATAACCTGCCAATACTTGGTTGGTTCGTTCCGTTTCTCCATCGGTTTGGGGTGGTATGCCGTTGACATTCATCGCTTAATTTCCCGCCCTTTGCAGAGTGATTCCGGGAATTCTCCATTGAACCTTGAATACATGTCCGAGACGATTTCTGTTGGTAGGTTGTGTAGCCTCCATACTTCTTGCGGAAATACATTTGCGACATCTTTGGCCATTGCCGCAGTTTGTAGCGCGATGAAATATGTCATCTTCATGAATCAATCGACAACTACCATTATCTGCGTGCATCCTCGCGACTCTGGTAGTTGAGTAATGTAGTCCACTGAGATGGATGCCCATGCTGCGTAGGGTATTTGCAGTGGTTGCAATAATGCGTACTTAGTGTGTCTAGGCGCTTTGTTATGTTGGCATTCATCACAGGATCGTACGTAGTCGTTGACCTATGCCGCAAGTCCTTTCCCGTAGAAGTCTCTCGTTATTACTTCGAAAGGTTTTTCTGGTCCCCAATGTCCTTACAACTTTTGCATCATGACGTCCTTCTGCGATCTTGGTATATAGTGCCTGACTATTTGGTACAAATAGTCTTCGCTTATAATATAGTAGATCGTCGGTTAAGGTCCGGTCTTTGGGAAAATCCTTTCCTTCGACTCGTAAACTAATGAGTTCTTTCCTCCGTCGTCTCCAACTTGTGTCTGCTCCGATAGCTGCCTGTATCTCGCTTAGGAATTCAGCATTAAACTACCTCATACCTTTTTGCAGGATAATGGCATTTGACATTAGAACCCTTTCAGGTACCTTTGAAATATCATACCCGTGTTCGTTGTCTTTACCTGATGCCTGTAGGTAGCTAATGCTAGGGTCCTGTTCCTTTACAATCAAGGATCTTGTCGCCAAATCGGTGCTTCCGAATCCTGTGGTTCCACATTCCGTATCTTCTATGTGGTTTACTTCCATCATGTCTGAGGTGTTGACTTTTTCTACCACTAGTTGAGCTATGCGATCGCCCATTCTTATTTGGCAGTCCAGATCCTTATGGTTGAAAAGTACGACTTTCAGTTCGCGGGTGTAAGCGGCAACGACTACTCCTGCGCCAGTGGAGATTCCGCTCCGGACCGCTAATCCACTTGGAGGTGCAACACTTCCGTACGTTCCTGCGGGCAGCCCCACTGCTATACCGGTTCTTATCAAGGCTTGTCTATATTTCGCGACAATTTCATCTTCTATTGCATACAGGTCATGTCCTGCAGCCATTCGTGATCCCTTTGTTGGCAAGTATGCCTTTTTGCTCAATCTGTTGACCCTAATCATGGGTTCCTTTCCACCTCTGCAAGGTTCCAAATCCAAATCCTTATCTCTATCCCAGTCTTCTCCTTTCATCGCCTACACTCGGTACTAGCATTACCAGGAAACGTTCGTCTTTTAAAGTTTTCGGTTCGCGTTGAGTAACTCCGTCCTCAGGATGGTACTCCAGCCGCCTGCTTAATGCATCAGGCTTTCCGCCCTTTGTGCCTGGTCGGTATACAATCCGAAAATTGTATTCTACCAACTTCTGAGCCCATCGTATTTGACAGCCATTCTGGACTTTTGAGGTGAGCAAGTATTGCAGGTGCTGATAGTCGGTAAAGACTGTGATTGGTTTCTCGGTTCCAATCAAGTAGTGTGTCCATACTTTATAGGCCTCCAGGATTCCGCGAAGTTCTTTATCATGTATCTCATAATTGCGCTCCGCCTAGTTTAACTTTTTAGAATGGAAAGCTACTGGATGAAATCTTTTCTCAAAGTATTGAGAAAGGATGCAGCCGCGTACAAAATACCTTGCGTACGTTTCTACCACTGTTTCACTTTCTGGGAAAAGGTGGTAGAGTATGAGAGCTTTAGTGAATCGGGGCTTTAGTTCTTCGAAAGCAGTGTCCTGTTCTATTCCCCATTTAAAATTCTCAGGATTTCCTGGTAATGTCTCGGTTATTGGCTTGCAAATAGCCCCGAAGTTTTTTACAAATCGTCAGTAGCAGTTAGCAAACCCCATAATCACTTGTACTTCTCTCACTGACTTAGGTGCGTTCTAGACCATTATGGATTCCACCTTTTGGGTGCTGATAGAAACCCCATGGACCGCCACCATATAGCCGTGCAATTCTACTTCCCTGGTATGCAAAGTCAATTTCATTAGCGATACCTCCAATTGAAAGTCTAATAGACTTTGTAAAACTATTTTGACAGCCGCAATATGTTCCTTCTCATTTTTTGAATAGATGAGAATATCATGAAGGTAACATACAACTCCAACATCCAGGTATTCCTGGGGAACTTGGTTCATCATATCTTGGAAAGTTGGCGCAGCGTTGACCAATCCAAAAGGCATAACCTTATATTCGTAATGTCCGTATCTTGTAGGGAACGCCGTTTTCCATTCATCTCCTTCCTTTATCCTAATCAAGTGGTCACCCTCTTTAAGATCTAACTTGGTGAAGATCTTTGCACCGGCTACTCTATCTCGGACTTCGGACATTAGTGGAAGGGGATGTTTGTTGAGGATCGTAATCTTATTTAGATTTCGGTAATCGACAACTAGGCGTAGTCTGCCATCTGGTTTAGGTGCGAATAATATGGGTGCTGCTGCTGGCGATTGGCTCGGAGTGATTTTTTCTTGTCGGATAATCGTCTCTAAGTATTCTCGTAGATGCTTAAGTTGTTTTGCAGATAGCGGGTATATCGGCCCCCAGGGGGGAATTGATCCAGGAATCAACTTAATTTCGTGATCGAACGTCCGTCTTGGGGCCAATCTTTCTGCCATCTGGGCTATGAACAAATGTTTGTAATGCCAGTATTCCTTCGGTAATGCCTCGAGTTCCACTGTGTTCGCGATGGCTCTGATTCTTCCAATGCGGCATGCATTTGGGTCCCAAGGGACGGACTCATTGTATTCGAGCATATCCGCTATTCCTTCATCCTCTTCCCCACAGTTTTCACAACCTTTTGCGGAGAAGATCCAATTTTATGATTCTTCTATGTGAGACACTTGTTGTTCATGATGCCAGCAACCAAACGGAATTATCAATCCATAGTGACCTGCCTTAGCCACCTCGCGCGACACTTCTGAGATGTGTCGCTTTTTTCCTATTTCTAATTTAATAGGGAGAGTGTAACACTTCTTCCCTGAGGCGGCTGACGATGCGTCAAAGCCTAAGATATCAACTCCCTTGTGGCGTTCTACTGTAGGAACGCGAAGGTCTTCCACTAGGTCCTTATTTATAAGCAATACATTGGATCGTGAGTCTGATGAGACTTTAACTTTGTATGGCTTATCATGTATATGGAGGTAAGCGATCCCCTGCTGACTGTTATATCGTATTGGTTTTGGAGAATCTAACTCTACGCGCTTACCGCGGATACGAGTTTCTTGGTTCTTTCATTTAGGCATCATCGGTCTTGGGTGTAAGTAATAAGATGTTGCTTACTACACCCGCGTAGTTTCGACCATTGAGGTCTCCTCAGACAAACTAGTAACTCTTTAGCTCTAACAATCTGGATCTACATACTAAGCGGCGTTTCACCGATACGCAATTCCGCGCGACCAGTTTTCAGGCTGGATGCCTTCTCCCTACACGCCAGACCTAGGCGCATAGCAGATCCTCGCGCTGTCATTAGCCATTTTACTCCCATGGTGTTGGGTTACCGCTTTCACCGAGTTCTTTCCCTCAGGGTTTCGGTTATCCGTGCAGCTCCCTCCGAGGGGCCTTGGGCACCAAAGCAGTACCACCCTATCCCGCACTCGGACCAGAAGGCAAGATAGTACATACGTATAATCCGACGCAGACTCGTGTGGTAGGTGGAATGGGCCGTGTCGATTGTCCTTCTGTCATGTATTGTTATCAGGTAGATCTTGCATTGCTATGTTCCAACTTCTTCGGTATAGTAACTTGCTTACACTCAGGTAGCAGGCAACCACCACGTGACCAAGGGAACTTCGCACTGTAGGCTCACGGGGCATGTGGGCATGTTAACTATCCTCTCTTTCCATCGAGACTCGCCATATATTGATTCTCGTGTTAGCGCTCTCCAGTCCCTCGCGGGGTCCCTTTAATTGGAGCCTACTTGCATTGATCCAGAAAGGAGTGACTCGCTTCGCACCGCTTTGATCATTTTGAGTTTCGATTCCCATAGTTGCATACGTGATACCCGATCCCCATCGTGGTCGGTACCCAATACACCTCAGCCAAAGGGGGTTCCCATTTCGATTGAAGCTCCATCTGGACACTGAATACCCTAACGCCATTGCACTTGGTGCTATTGAACTGGCCTAGGTCAGTTCCTTGTCGTCTGCCAGTTCCCAGATCTTATTGACTCGTGCTGGATTCTGGACCACCGCAACTTTGCGAGCCAACTTAGGCTTTTCAATAGCCGATCTTGCGCGTCGAATGCCCATTTTTAGCGGTTTTGAGCTGACCCGTGCCGCCGATATATGGCCATCTCTCCAACACGTCTGGTAGGTGTGGTTTTTCTATCCACACCAGGTACAATCTCCGTCTCGCCTCCGAGTGTCTATCACACTCTGTGGGATGCCGGTATGGGCCTCGGTGAAGTTTGTCTAGGTAGTCTTTGTTGCTCCTCCAAAGCTTTTCCGCGGTTTTTCCGCTTCCTTGTCCCTTTTCCGTTTTCGTCGTAGAGCTCCACCTCCCTTCACATAAGCTTTAGTATCCCTTTGTTGCTTTGGTTCAGAGTCCCATCGGGTTTCTCTTTTGACCTCTTGGACTATTTTATGCTTGGACGGTTGGTCTCGCCCAATTTTCTTTCTCGCTAGCAGTCCTTCTTTCGACCGACCACATAGCCTTAGTGCCTCTTCCCATTCTTGATCTGTCGTATATTGCAGGACCAACAAACTGTGGACAATTTGTTCAGTAAGTTTATCTTCGACTTCCGGTCTCCAGGACTGCTCGGTCATGCATGCACAAATGTTATGGTTTTACATGACTGTCAGGTAGCGTTCTATACTGCTGTCAACGTGACTAGTGTCATTGCTCGAGGAGCTAGTCTTTCTGCTTCTACCAAGGCGAATCGTTTGATCATATCATGTTCCAAGCGGGCCCTCGTCGCCAGCTCTGCCTGCTGGGTTTCCCGGTGAAGTCCGTCCATAACCTTCCTGTAACATATGATATAAGGAAGGATTATGTCTCCTCTTGTATGGCTGAGGGCATATATGACCCGTTCCCAGGCATCAACCGAGATTCGCGGTTTTCTTTCAAAATAGTCGGTGCATTGCAAAATCCATATATATATATCTTGTGCGGGTTTGTCTTCAAACAATGGGGGTGGCTCTGATGCTCGCTTAATATTCAGCGACATCGCGTTGGCAAGTGTCTCTGCTATACCAGACTGTTCTGGTATTTGTCCACGCCTGCCTAGGCTTGGACTTCGTCTTCTCCTTCTTCTTTCATCATCATCATCATCGTGCTCATCAGGATCTCCTGGGTTACCCCCCTAGGCACCTGAGGGGAATGCATCAGCGGTTTCTCGGCCTTTGCCCTTGTCCCTGCGTATAGGTGGAGCGTCGTACTCCCTGTCATCAGTTTCTTGGACTATGGGTAAGGGTGCAAGTCCTGCCGCTTCAGGACTTGGTGCCCCAGCCAATGTTTTATTTATGGCTACTGTTAACCCTTATAGGGTTTGGTTTGTCACGATATTCTGCAGTTGTTGCTGGTCTTGAGACCTGCGAATCTCTGCTTGGCACGTATTCTGATCCGTGTGCATTGGTCCTAGAGTATAGTTGACTTGTCATTCCCGTGTGATGCTTTGATTTCGGAATTCCAGCAATTCCGTCCTTAGGTTGATGACCATGTATTCCCATGTCTGGTCTCGGGATAGTGCCGCCTGGCTTTCATGCCCGAATGTCCCATGTAACCGCGGGGTTACCACCTTATGTTCTTGTGGATGCCTGTCTTGTGTGTCCATCGTCTTCACCCCTTCCCGTATCATCTCATCTTGGATACCGCTGAGAGCCTGCTCCACAACTGCTAGCTGCATCAACAAGACTCCAATATCGTTATCGTGGACATCTTGTTCTTCGGCGATTCGCAGTTGAACCTTAATCAATTTCACAATATTATCTCGGGTAGCCCCCTTCAAATGTCTAAAGGCGATATTGGCTTGGTCGAGGGTGGTATCTATATCCTGCAGTATTTGACCCTGTGTCAATCCCAAATGAGCGGCTAGCTTAGCTTGGTTCGCAGCATGGTCTCCACTTGGTTTCGGCGTGGAAGACAGAGATATCCTAAGTCCGCTTGCGACACTGGATGATCGGTGAGAGGGGAGAGGTCCTATCTGAAATGTAAGCTCTTGAGGTATTACTGGGAAGGGACTATATAACGCCGAGGCATTGGTACCCGATATCTCAGGTTTATCCGGACGAGTGTCCATGCGTTCTCCCGCCGTTATCCTCCTCCTTTGCTCTTGAAGGATTTCGTGCATCCCGTGGAATGTTTTTTCTGACAAATTTAATCCCAACACAGTGTTGTCAGGTGCGGGGTCCGGTACCTCGCGCCAATATTCTAGTTCTGCCCTGAAAGGTTAGAGGAATTTAAGGAACTATCAGTGGCGCAAGAGGTATTCTTTGTGAGATGGTATGTATGGGTTTGTGCGATCCGACACTGGGTTTAGAACCTGGATTTCCCTTTTCTGCTGGTTAAGGACTGTACTTATAGTACATATATGGGGTTCAGGCCCAGGCCGAGGGGATGTGTGGCCCTCGGATTGACTGTGCCTGCCTTTTATTTTTATTTTTGGCCGTGATCTGGGAGGACTGGGTGCTGCAATTGACAGAGTCTTCTGACTTGGTGGAATTGCCCGCAATGTCCAAACCGTGCGAGATACGATATATGCACCTGAATTGATCCCTTGTTGGGATCCCGAAAGGTACTGTGAACCAGGCGGGTTCTAGCATATATTCTTCTGCGATCTCGAACAGCTCAGTTTTAAATATTTCTTCGACGGAATGAATATAGACAGGACAAGGAGGTGCTTCGAAAATGTAATTGAAGTTACAGGTGAGAGTGGAGGTTTAAGTGAACTCGTAGTTCATATAGTGAGCCTTGGTAACAGGAGAACTATTAACATACGGTTAGGCGGACACCAAACTCAAGTATATAACTGAGGCACATATGCCCAAAATCTTTGATTGGAGAATCTGTCGAGGAAGGCTGGTCTCGATAATAGGTAAGGTAAAAATTTAAAGCGTGAAAACAATATTTTACATTGATAAGATCTCTTCTCCATTGCTTGATGATCCCTCATCAGCCTGGAATAAGTATCTTTTATCATACTACATATATCAAAGTATACTAATTATGATAATAACTTTGACCTCAGATGGAGTTGAACACCTGACCTTGTAAACCAATACAAAAGTCTTGCCATCTGAGCTACAGAATATGGTGTTATTAATTGGGCTTCATTGATGTGACATTTTAGTTATGGGACGCAACTCGCAAAATCTCGCTAATGACGTACGAGCACCATCAGGGGGCCAGAGAGGGGTGTTGGCTTGGGTAAATCGAGGGTCTGTGCGCTGTTACCCTACCCTGGGTCTGTGCACATGTCTTGGATTTCCGTATGCCTCACAGTATTCCTTATCAATGAGGACCTAGTTGAAGACCTTGGCGTTCCTACAGTGGAACAACATAATGCAGTTGATATCTTAGGCTTTGACTGATCGTCAGCCGCCTCTGGAGGGAAGTGCTACACTTTCCCTATTAAATTGGAAATAGGAAAAAACTGACATATCTCTGTAGTGTTGTGCGAACTGGCTAAGGCAGGCCACTGTGGAATGATAATTCAGTTTGGTTGGTGCCATCGTGAACACCCTGTGTCTCACATAGATGATGCAGAAAATAGGACCTTTTCCGCTAAAAGTTGTGAAAACTGTGTGAAAGAAGATGAAGGAATAGCGGATATGTTTGAATATGACGAATCTGTTACCTGGGATCCTAATGCTTGCCACATCGGAAGAATCTGAGCAACAGAGAATACTGTTGAACTCAAATCATTACCGAAAGAACACTGGCATTACAACCACTTGTTCCCAGCCCAGACAGCAGAAACATTAGCCCCGAGACAGACATTCGACCATGAAATCAAGTTGATCCTCAGATCAACCCCCCCTGCGGACCAATATACCCACTATCCAAAAAACAGCTTAAGGCTTGACGAGAGTACTTGGCAGCAATGATCAAACAAGGAAAGATCACCCGGAGCCAATCGCCAGCAGGGGCACCTATATTATTCGTACCTAAGCCCGATGGCAGACTAGGCCTAGTTGTGGATTACCGAAATTTACATAAGATTACTGTCCTCAACAAACATCGGCTTCCACTAATGTCCGAACTCAGAGATAGAGTAGCCGGCGCAAATATCTTCACCAAGCTAGACCTTAAAGATAGTTACCACTTGATTAGGATAAAGGAAGACGATGAATGGAAGACAGCATTCAGTACAAGATACGGACATTGTGAATATAAGGTTATGCCTTTTAGATTAGCAAATACTCGGGCAACTTTCCAAGATATGATGAACCAGGTACTCCTAGAATACCTCGTTCTAGAAGTTGTGAGTTATCTTGACGATATCCTCATCTATTCAAGGAATGAAAAAGAACACACCGAAAGGGTCAAGAAAGTTTTAAAAAGTCTATCAGACTTTCTATTAGCCATATGGCTAAAGAAATCGATGTTCCACGCGACAGAGGCAGAATTCCTGGGCTATATGGTGGTGGTCGATGGGGTGTCTATGAGTACGCGAAGGGTGGAATCCATAATGGTTTGAAAAGCACCTAAGTCGGTTAGAGAAGTACAAGTATTTATAGGATTCGCTAACTTCTGCGGACAATTTATTAAAAACTTCGCGGCTATTTGCAAACCCAGAACCGAGACATTACAAGTAATACCAAAAGATTTCCAATGTGCACTAGAACAGACTACGGCATTCGGAGAACTGAAGCAGCGATTCACCACCGCTCCCATACTTCACCACTTTTTCCCAGAAAGAGAAATAGTGGTAGAAACCGACGTTAGCGATTTTGCGCTGGATTGCGTCCTTTCTCAATACTTTGAGAAAAGGTTACATCCAGTAGCTTTCCATTCCAGAAAATTAAATTCCAGGGAGTACAATTATGAGAGTCAGGATCAAGAGCATCTCGCAATCCGCGAAACATTTAAGGATTGGAGACACTACTTATTCGGAATGGAAAAAACGTTTCCAGTCTTTACTGGCCATCAGAACCTACAATACTTCCTCACCTTAAAAGTCTGGAGTGGCTGTGAAATTCGGTAGACTCAGAAGTTGGTAGAATACAATTTGCGTATTGTATATCGACCAGGCACGAAGGGCGGAAAGCCTGATGCATTAAGCAGAGGGTCGGGGTACCGTCCTGAGGAGGTAGCTACACATTGCAAACAAAAAACTTTGCAAGAAGAAAATTTCCTGGTATCAGCGGCAGCGAGGGTAGGCGATGAAGGAGAGGACTGGAATGGAGATAAGGATTTGGATTTGGAATCTTGTAAAGGAGGAAAGGAACCCGTGATCAGGGTCAAGAGATTGAGCAAAAATGCATACTTGCCAACAAAGGGCTCAAGAATGGTGGGAGGACATGACCTGTACACCATAAAGGATGACATTGTCCTGAAATATGGACAAGGATTGATAAGGACTAATAGAGCTGTGGGGTTACACGAAGGAACTTAGGGAAGAGTTGCCCGTAGAAACGGAATAGCTGTCCGAAGTGGAATCTCCACTAGCGCCGGAGGAATCGCTGCTGATTACACTGGCGAACTCCATGTCGTACTTTTCAACCATAAGGATGTTGACTGCCTAATAAGAATGGGCGATCGTATAGCTCAACTAGTGGTAGAAAAAGTCAACAGCTCAGACATGATGGAAGTAGACAACTGTGAAGTTACGAAACGAGAAGGCGCAGGATTCGCAAGTACAGATATACTGACAAGATCCTTGATCGTTAAGGAACAGGAACCTAGCATCAGCTACCTACAGGCATCAGCTAAAGCCAACGTACATTGGTATCACATTTCAGAAATACCCGTAAAGGTTCTAATGTCAAATGCCATTATCCTGTAAAAAGGAATGAAACAGTCCAATCCTGAGTTCCTAAGCGAGACACAGGCAGCTATCGGAACAGACGCAGATTGGAGGTAACGGAGAGAAGAACTCATCAGGTTATGAGATGAAGGAAAGGATTTTCACTAAGACTGGACCTTCACCGATGATCTACTATATTATAAGCAAAGATTGTTTGTACCAGATAGTCAGGGGCTATATACCAAGATCGCAGAATGATGTCACGATGCAAAGGTTGCAGGACATTTCGGACAAGAAAAAAGTTTGGAAATAATCATAAGTGACTTCTGCTGGAAAGGACTTGGGAATGGGTTAACGACTACGTACAATCCTGCGATGAATGCCAACATAATATGTCACCTAGACATGCCAAGTACGGATTACTGCAACCATTGCAAATACCGTACGTGGCATGGGCATCTGTCTCGGTGGACTTTATCAATCAACTACCTGGGTCACAAGGGTGTACCCAGATAATGGTTGTAGTTGATCGGTTTACTAAGATAGCACAATTTATTGGGCTTCAGACCTCAGCTACAGCCAAGAATGTCGCCAACCCATTTCTGAAAGAAGTATGGAGGCTGCACAGCCAACCAACCCAAATCATCCCGGACTTGGACTCCAAGTTCACAGGAGAATACAGGCAGTCTCTTTTCAAAGTGCGGAAAATTAAGCGAAGAATGTCAACGCCATACCGCCCCTAACTGATGGACAAAGCGCACGCACCAACCAAGTGCTGGAAGGATACCTGCGAAGCTTTATCAACTATGATCAGGATGACTGGTAGTAGCTACTACTGCTAGCTGAATATGCCTATACCAACTGCGCGACCAACGCTCATGGCATGTCGCTATTCAATGCCAACTACGGTTTCCATCTAAAGCCAGAGTGGATGAAGGAGCGAGAAGCTCAAAATCCGCGAGCAACACTCTATGAGAATTGGTTTAAGACGATACAGGAACGAGCAAGAGTGTCACGTGAAAAGAGATGGAAAGGAATGTCAAAATATTATGACCGGAAAGCTCTACCACAGCCGGACTGTAAGATCGTGGACAAAGTAGCGTTAAAGGTAAAGAACATGCCAACCCGACGGAAATCAAAGAAGCCAAGTCCTAAGCTATATAGTCCTTTCCAAATCATGTAAAGACAGGGAGCACGAGCTTTCAAGTGCAACATATCCCATGACTAGAACATTCACCACTTATTCCATGTCGCATTATTGGAATTCGACCATGTGTCTATTCATGACAATCGTCAGCAACCCCCAAGAGAACCGCAGGATATTAATGGCAACCTGCAATGGTAGGATGAAAAAATAGTAAGAAGCGGGATCCGTGCTTACAGGAAATGAGTACACGGCCGCTATCAAGAAAAGCGGCCACTGTGGTACTTCGTTAAATGGCAAAGGTGTTTAGAAGATGAGAACACTAGGGAGCCTGCTACCGGTATGGAAACCGCGGAAGAAGTTGTGGAAAGTTTTCATACTGAAAACCCGAACAAGCCGGGAAGGGCAGAAGTAAGATAGTATGGAAAAGGTTTTCCTACCGTGGCTAAGCAAACTCGGTAGGTTTTTCACCCTGACCACGCTGAGTCTTAAAATGTATTTAGAAGGAAACCATAAAAAATTCTAAAAGGCATTCAAGGCGAAGCCTGGTAAGAGGGAGTTCATGTTAGGCATATGGAAATCCCAGACATTTGCACAGACCCAGGGTAGGGTAGCTGTGCACAGACCCTCAGTGTACTGGAGCCAACACACACCTGCTGCTCCCTTATGTGGCCCGCACGTTATTAGAGAGATTTCGCCGGTTGGGTCCTATAATTAAAATGTCACCTCAATGAAGCCCACTTCATCGCACCATATACGTCGCCGCCATCCCTCTGATGGCATGCTGTTCACAGGTAATATGGGGGGGGACATTTGGGTACATCTGGGCAGTGGAAAGGTGGAAATCTGTGCGAGGCGCATTGAGATAGTAGGCTCCAAAGCTAGGCTTCCTAAAGTACGTGCCAAAGGTGACGCAACGTTGTCGGCGAAATACTCTAAGAGGATATCCCCGTAGTGGAAGCCATGAGGGGCATACGGAATCCAGCCATACCCTTCTGAGATCAGCTGTAGGTTGGCTGGTCCTAGTAATAGGACCACTCTACAGAGGCCAGTGGACCAAAGGGAATCACGCCCAGAATAGAAGCCCTACTTAAGTCAGAACCCCTTAGGACGTTAACACATCGGGCTCTGACTTGCGATTGGCACTAGGTGGCCCCGCATGAACCTGATCACTTCATGACTGAAGAGACAACTGGAACGATAGTCCACAAGACCAAAGTAATATAATAGTCTATACGAACATCCAAGTTGCAGGCCGCTGTTTGGTATAACCCATAGCGCAGACATCTCAACGGAGCAATACTATTCCCTGTCCGCGAGATGGTATGACAAGTTTCAGGGTCAAACGGTGTTCGCGCTTATAAGATTCTGGATGTTTGCACATCAAAACGAGAGTGGTATTTCGCAGGCATCGTAGTTAGAAGTAGTCCCGGAAGACACAGATGCGGGACATATATATTGAAGTGCCACACGAGCTTTACAGACATCATATAGTAACGGCGAAGAGATCTTATCAATATAATATTGTTTTATCCTTCGAATCTTTACTTTATCTATTTTATCGCGACGAGCCTTCCTCGCCTGATTCCCCAATCGAAGGTTTTTGGCCTATGTCCCTCAGTTATATCCTTGACTTTGGCATCCGCTTAACACTGACTCCTAGCAATCAAGATGGCCCTGTTCTCTGATTTCTTTCCTGACTGGTGGTCTTCGAGGCCACAAGCTATCCTGCACGAGTTTGGGGATGTTCGTACACTCTCGTCAGTGGAAATTACTGTTGTCCTCGGAAACCCTTCGGCCTCCTCCACTCCTTACCCAGACCAGATACCGTACTTGATCTAGAAAACAATACACGCGCTGAACTTCAACATCCCGACATTCCTCCTTGGCCACCTAGTTGTCTACAGGCACCATCCTCCATCCCAGAGCAAGGCTAATGGCATCTTGCTGGACAAGCTGGCGAAGATCTCCTATGACATACCAGCCTCTTTCTGGATCATTGTCCGCCTGGAGACTGTCTCCAACATTCTCGAAAGGATTATGGCAACCTGCCTCACCACTCTCGCCTGGTTCCTTTGCCTCCGATCCTCACACCAAACTGATTCCCGCATAGGTTTAAGCACCTTCATAGCAGCAGCTACATTGTCCCGTGAGGCCCAGCTTTTTATGTACCCAAACTCCAGGTCGCAATAGCCTTCCTAGATATTAAAGGCAGTTTCGACAATGTCTTGGCACTGGATTTTGCAAAATCCTTGCCACCAAGGCAGCCCACTGATACACAGTCTCGTGAATGAGGTCTTTACTCCACAGATACTCTTGCCATCAGCTTTTCCAGGGCGCTCCCTAGATGTTCTTAGCTGTTTGTGTCCGTACCCCACAGCGGTCTCCTATTTCCCTGCTCTAGTTTGTGATCTATGTCTTGACCCTTTACTTTGCAGTCGCTTTGTGCCTGATCCTCTCCGAAATCGATGTCTTTGCCATCACCGTTGCCTCCAGTTCGTATTGCAGGAATGTCCACAGACTCCAAGGAATTAGTAGGTCTCCGCAGGCAAAGGCAAACAAGGTAGGGCTATCTTTCTTGATTCTGATGGCAGAGCTCATGAACTGGGTAACTCTGGCACTGCAGGTCACTCACACCCTGATCCTGGTCCTCCTAGAATGCCTCCTCTTTCACACCTGCAAACTGATCCAGTTGCTTGGCTATGAGTTTGACCCTGCGATGACCTTGTGCTCTAAAGGCACCCCCTCACACTTTACAAAAAGACTCGCTCTAGCCCAAGGGGTCTTCCTAATGATTATGAGACTTTCCAGCCAAGCCAAAACCCTCCCACTCTTACTCTGCTACTGCCTGGCATCCTCCGGCATCTTCCTGGTCTTCCTCCATATGGCAGACCTTGTCTCACCAAACCTCACCCTCCTGAACCAGATATCAGTCTTTTGGAGAACTGTTTAGAGGTGAGCGACAAATTGTTTCTCTAGATCCCCCATTGGTATCCTGGCATGCGAATCAGCTCTCCCCCTCCTCTCAGTATTGATCCTGTACCAACTGAGGCTGGCTGCTGTCTGACTTGTGTTCCTCTCTGTTAAGGCCAACCCGGCAACTACATGACTTCACTATTCCTTGCCTACCTCCTCCCCCTTCCAGACCCTAGAGGACCACCTTCCCTTCACCCGGGGCTTGACGTCAGTATACGCTCCCCTTCTTTGGAAGACCAACCCGCTCTGTATACCTATAAAGAAACACCTAGCTCTAGACGCAATTGCGCTCTGGATCTTTCACTTGATGAACACTTTCTGTTCCATCCCCGTCACCTCCGCCCACCTCCTTCCCCCAGATCAACTCCGGGTGAAAGATGGAGTACCCTCCTATCAGTTTGTCAAGGCATGTATAAAAGCAGCCCATACTAGGAATTGGGCTAGCCAGTTCCCCACCCCACGCCTCATTACCCCTACGTCCCACACTCTCCTATCCTATCTATTTATAGGCTTTGGGAGCTTCATCACTGTCAGGATCCACCAGATGCACGTTTGTAAAGGCTGGCTCACTGCCCCCCCCTCCTAGTTCATGGATGACCCATCCCACCTCTTTCCTTTCTGTCATTAAGATGATGAGGATTTCTCTGAAGCCATCCTGTACTGCCAGTCATTCAAGGTACCTTATGAGTGCCACCTCCATCAGCTTGTAGATGTCGGCATGGACAACTCACGGTGGACTAATACAGATGCCCTCTACTCTTTGGCCAGATACATAAATGTACCAACCACCAGCCTTCCTCCAGCTATGCTGTCTGTATGTAGGGAGATCCCGCCCACTTCATCTCCCGCCTGTCCAGAGCTTGCGATCCATGGCTTCAAGCCTGGAGTCATGATGCCCACTGTGAGACTTGTTCCCCTTAGCCAGTGCTTTTCTTTTTGTGCTTGGTTTTGTTTTTCATTCCGATTTTTGTACTGGCTTGCTTTAGTTCCATGCTTTTTATATCAGCCATCAGACACAATTTGGAGGCTTTAATAACTTGGTACGAATTGTTTGCTTTGTGTTTGCCCGCTTTGGGATTCAGGTTTTCCTTGTGCCATTGCTAGCGGTGTGTGCCTGTTCTTGTACCAAATAATGAATACATGATGAAAAGAAAAAAGAAGAAACAAGAAAAGAGAAAAAGAGAAAAAAAGAAAAAAAGAAAAAAAGAAAAAAAGAAAAAAAGAAAAAAAGAAAAAAAGAAAAAAAGAAAACAAGAGATTGGATATGAGCCATACTCCGCTTTTGCTCTGTTCTCCCACGACATTTGGACCTCTGTTTGAACACCATCATCGTCCGATGTACTCATACGTTTTCACTATCCTAACAGACCATCAACCGCAAGCTCTCCTGTCATCACAGAAATGGCTTCAGTTTTCCGTCCACCCTCCGTGTACTCCCCTGTATGAGGAATCTGCCTGCACGTTGCCCTCATCCATGCCCTGCTCCAAGGATCCTCATCTGAGGCTACCATATCCCCCCAGCCTCTCCTCCTATCAGTTTGCGCGAGCTTGCTGATATCTCACCTGGTGCAGCTGTTATCCTCACTCTCCTCTACCCTGCTCTTCTGGCCTCGTGGGCCCTTCCCATTCTGATCCACGCACTGCTACTAGATACTGCTTGCCTCTTGCGGCAAGTCCAGGAGCTCCATTCTCCACGGGACAAAGTGCCAAACCGGCCCCCACCTGCACTGACTTCTCAAAGTGATGTCAAGGCCATGATACTCTCCACCTTCCAGCTGACAGTACGGAATTTCGCATCCCGGCTGACCACCCCCCTCCTACAGCCAATACGGCAGCACCTACCTCCCTGCCAGCAACCCTGACCAGTCCCATTGAGTGCCCACTCAGACTCGAGTTTCTCCATCACCAAAGTGAAAGGTGAAGGTTCCATCTGATCCCACTGCATCCCTAGCTGATGAGCTGCTTCCCCTCTATGAGGAGGCTGGTGACACAGATGTCCCCTGCGATAGCACCAAAGACCAGATATTGTATAGAAATCAAACTGCATATGCAGCAAAGTTCCCGCGGTCCTGAGAGGCTCATACCTACAGGGCTGGAAAGTACTACCCCCTCTGCCAATTCCCCTTCGTTCCTAGGTTGTCGGCTCGGTCCGAGACCACCACTTGGCTCAGGCTGCTGCCTCTAGTCAGAAGGGGAATGCAACAATGAACAAAGCTAAGGCAACTGTATTGGCCGCCCAGGTTGCATCTCACTAGGTTCCTGCGTCCTCTTCCCTGGGTCACAGGAGGCCTCCCCCTGGCTGCGTGGCACTACTGTGCTCCTAGGTCCCCTCACTTTTCCTACAACCAGCCTGAGCTCGTAGCTCCCTCTTTTCCTGATCCTGCTGCCTCCATCCTCCACGAAGCCTGTTGTATTCTCCCACTATTCTTCTCTGTCAGAGTCAACTATAGAGGTGCCGTAACCCTTCTAGCACTTTCTCCATTCATCCCCAGGACTGCCTACGCCCCTTGCTACAATGCACTCACAGCTGGGTTGAACTAGTCCTTCCTTGTGGGTAATGCCCCATGGCTCCCCTTTTTATCCAGCCACCAATAAGGTTTAACCCAGAATACATTCTCTCCCAGTTTCCCACCTTTCCGCAGATGACAACTAGCGCATGCTGTCCCTCAACAACTCTATCCTGAATGTCAAGAATACCAAATCATCTCAGCCCGCTACCTCATTCCTTCGCGTAACACCTGAACCCGCAAAAAGGTAACCTTTCTGGTAGTAACTATTTCACGGGAAAATGAGGCCGCCGGGTTAGGCAATTCTTGCCTTTTCTCCTCTCTATGCAGGATCGTGCGTGTATACTCAGATATCTTCCCCACTCAGTACCATAACTATGGGGAATACAGACATATTTCAGCATGGTGCATGATTGACTACCCTAGGTGTCCTATCTGCACCTTCTCTCACAGAAAGCAGGCAGATTGGTGCCAGACCCCACCTTCCTCAAGGGTGAAACCTCTGAGCAGGAGTCGACTGCTGCCCAACCTCTCCCACAATGTTTGCAGTCTGGAAGGTCCCCCACCTGGTATTTGTACCAGAATGGCCATTGAGACCCGCTCCCTCCCACTACTCTCCGCAAGCAGGCCTGTATTTGTGCAGATGCGGAAGATATGGACACGTCGAACGACTCCACCCAGGGCCCTTCAACTAACACACAATCCCTCCTACCACACTCTGTTTATCCTACAACTCCCCGCCCTAGGCAAGCCAATCTCCTCCCAACATGTCAACCCGTTCCAGTTCCAAAACCTCACGCAGGTACCATGCCTATACCCACATGGTAACAATTTCCCACTCCTTTCCCTCAGCCTGAGATTCTGAAAGGTATGTAGTAGTTGGTCGCACCATCCCTATCAGTTCCTCACTCAAGGCAGTCTCCCATGCCACAATTTCCCTTCTACAACACAACTGCCCACGAAGCTGGGACATGTTTCTTTCCCTTTTCAATTGCTTTTCTCTTTTGGTTTTTTCCCCGACCCATGTTGCTCTTCAAGACCCCTCCCAATACAGAAACAAACAACTATTGTTGGCTGGATTCAAGGCTTTCGCTCCCACCAGCTGCAGGGATGGCAAGCCAAGAGTGGCCTGCTACCTCCACCTCCCCACTACACAGCAATTTTCCATCACCTTGGTATTCTCTGAGGTGAGAGAGTGGATGGCTGTTGACTTTCAATTGACTGTCAGCTTTTTTGACTCCTTCACTACCAAGCTCCGGATTGTGAACCTCTACAGTACATAGGATGACCTCCTTTCCACCGGACCATCATGCATGAGGACCTTTTCCCTCACACAATCTTGCCCACACTAGCCGTCTGTGGTTTCAATGTACACTACCACTCAGCACACCCAGGCTGTTTCTTCTCGACCACAGACCTTGCCACCCCTACCCCCTTCTTTGAGATGGCTGCAAAGCAGGGTTTCTGCCTCCTGAATGCATCGGGGACACTCACTTAATTCACTTTCAACCCCTAAATGCGTCTCTTGGTGATAGATTTAGCGTTTGCCAACACCCCGTTGTCCCCAAACCTTCTGACCTCGCACACACCCCTGCCCTGGACAAGATCAGACTACCTCGCGATCCTGCCAACCATTTTGGGGCCCCAAGACCCCCCGTGCCTGGTCCCTACCTGGATGAAGACTGAGTGGCTCTCTCTGGAGTGTGAGATAAAGGCTATAAGAATTGATCTCCGCACTACCTCTACCAACAACCCAGGTGATCTCCACCTAGTTCAACATGGCCTGGAGCAGATTGAAGGCCCTGTTTAAGCTCCATGTGCCTGGAATGAGGAACTCCTACAGGTTCAAGCGTTGGTAGTCACCAAACCGTTAGTGCGGAGAGCTGCGTTCTACTGAATGGTCCCTGCAGCACGGCAGGATCTTCTTTCCTACTTGCAGCAGCGGTGCACTGAGGTACGACTACTATACTTCAATACCATAAAGTAGGCCAAAAAGGAATACTGTAATAATTTCCTGAAACTGGCAACCCCTCAAACACTCTGGACAGCAAAGTGGTATGGCTTTGGCAGACTTCCCGACTGGTTCCTCCAGATACCCAGGCCTTATATTCTCTTCCATATCTCGGCTGGACCAAGTACCCTACTCAATTGGGAAGAGATTACACTCCATAAACCCCAGTATCCTCATATCCCTCCATGGCTTACTGGTTCGCTACAGGTATCATCCCCCATCCTTGAAGAATCTACATGGAATTGTGCCAGACAAGTCGGGGAAATCCTCCGATAACACACCGGCCTTTTTCCAAATCATTGTCCTCCTAGAAACTGTTTCCAAAATTCTAGAGAGGATCATGGCAACCTACCTCACTGCTCTTGCTCTGCTTGTGGGCCTCTTATCCCGTCACCAAACGGGCTCACTCATGGGTCTGAGCACCTTTAATGCGGCAGCCACTCGGTCCCATGAGGTTCAGCTCTTCCTGCACCCTTAGCTGCAGGTCTCACCCCTCTTTCCCCACATTGAGCGAGGTTTCGACAACATCTCAGCTGCCACACTTTGCGAGAGCCTTGCCACCAAAGTAGTCCATCTTCACATGATCTCGTGGATCAGCTCCTTCCTCCACAGCCCATTGTGTCCCCCGGTATTCCAAGCAGCTCCGCGGATTTTCTTCCCAGTTTTGGTCCACACCCCACAGGGATCCTGGATTTCGCAACTGATGTTCCTCATCTACGGCTCAACCCTCAGCTTCTCAGTTACAATGGGCCTCATCCTGTCCTACCTAGATAACTTTGTGTTGACAATTGCCTCCAATTCTTATCCTGGCAAGGTCCTGAGACTGCTGGGCATCACCGTGTCTCTACAGGCAAGGGGGCACAAGGTAGTGGTAGTCTTTTCAATCTCCAAGACCATGCTCATATACCGGGTGACTACGGCCGAGAAAGTCCCACCCTCCCTCAATCCAGGTCCTCTTAGAGCGCCACCTATTCCACCACTCCCAACTCTTCCACTGGCTTGGCTACTGTTTCGAGCCCACCACTACCTTGTGCTCGAACTGGAACACATCACAGCTTATATGAGTACTCGCTCTGTCCCCAGTGGCCTTTGTGACAATACAGGGGCTCTCCTAGTCCGGCACGGGTATCCCCGCCTCCCCTGCCTACGACTGGCCTCTTGCCTCATCTCTTCAATCCTACCGAATGTGGCAGACCTCTTCTCTCCAAGCCTCACGCAGTTAGACTTGATGCCTGTCTTTTGGTGGACCATCTAGAGGTAGGTTAATGATTGCTTCTTCGCGGCCCCCTGTTGGCATCCTGTCGTGCGAATTGGCTATTCTCCACCTTCTGATGATGGGCCTACACCAACCAAGGCTCACAGCTGTACGACTGGTTTTCCTCCTGCAGGAGGCCAACCAGCCAACTGCATGGCTCTAACCATCTTTCCCCACCTCCTTTTCCTTTCAAGTCTTGCAAGACCCCTGCCTTGTCACCAGGGACCTGAAATCAGTTTGTCCTCCTCTCCTCTTGAAGACCAGGACGTCCTGGCCCCGGATAAACAACCACCTACCCCACGACAAAGTTGCACACTATACGTTGACCTTCAAAAGTGTTCTCGGGCCTGTGCCAATGGCCAAGGTCCACCTCCTTCCACTGGATCAACTCTCTCTGAGGGGTGAGGTGCCCCGCTATCAGTAAGTCCAGGCAGCTCCTAGTGCCCCTCTTCTCTGAGATTGAGATACGCAGTTCCCCCCTCCACCTAATTACCACTCTGCTCAGATCCTCTCACCCCATCCCTTCGTCCGCCTCGAGATGTTGATAGCTGGTACAATCCATCAAATACGCTCTGGCAAGAGCTACCTGGCTCCCTACCGTTTCTGGTTTACTGACTATGTCTTCCTCTTCTACTCCTTCCGCAACAAGGATGAGGAGGACTGCTCTGATGCCATGCTCTTCTACCAGTCCCACAAGCAGCCTCACGAGCGCCACCAGCTGGGACTCACCAGCATCCACAGCGACTGTGATTTATGATCCAATTCGAATACTCTGCAACCATTCGCCAGAGACCTGGTGGTGACCACAACAGGTTTCCTCCCGGGTATGCCGCCAGCTTGCGGAGACCCCCATCCACACCCTCTCCCTTCCAGTCAGAGCTTCTGAACAACTGCTTCAAGCCTTAAGTCAGGAGTCCCGCTATCAAGTTTGTTCTTTGTGTTACTTGGATTTGGTTTCGGTGATGATCATGTACTTGCTTGCTTAGGTTCCTTACCGATTTCGTGTCGGTACTTAGATACTGGTTTCGGGGATTTTATGTTTTATGCAATTTGTTTCTTTTGTCTTTGCGCAGTTTTGAGATTATGATTTTGCCTATGCCATAGCTAGCACTGCATGCAAGTTCTTGTACTGTAAATATTGGATACACCATAATAAAAAAAAAGAAATAAGGAAAAAAGACACAGGAGTGGAGCCATCCGCCACCTCCTCTATTTTCCTCATGCTTGAAATCAATCTGCAATAGTTGGACTTCGTAAACCATCTACCCTACCCTCTACTACCCCACTAGTTTTGGCCAAGGAGTAACAGCTACCCACCACACTCTTTTACGGACATCTTCTGCTTTCTTGCAAGTCGAGGCTTTCCCTCCTTTGGGTTCCCGGGTGAACTTCGCGCTGCCTGTTTGTGCACCTTGCATCGCTTCATTAGGTCCACCGTGGTGGTCAGTGACTCCTTGCTTCACATTTTGCAGACAGCTGGCAATATGGTTATCGTACCCGAGAACAGCTCACAACAGGCTACTTAGTCGATCTCATACATCTCACCCTTGGGGACACCACCTAGTAAGATACATACACGGTTACTGATAGTTGACAAAGTCGCGCTTGCTTGCTGCCCAGTCCCGGCCACCGGATCGGCTTGAACCCTGCCGCTAAACCCGCTCTCATGTTGCACCCTACTGCTCCAAGATCTCTTGCCGTACCCACAGGCGGCCCCATGTATTGGTTGCACTGAGCGCCGGGAAGACTTTCCCTATTTCTTCTTTCTGCGTGTATATCTAGCCTGGTCGTTGTGGGATTTTCCTTTGCTATTTTTTCCTTTGGTTTTTTATTTGGATGTCCGGTATGGTCACGTTGCTTGGTTTTCCTGTTTGTTCTGAGGTAGGTTTCTCCTGCCTCCTGGTCCTCTAGTGCTGGTGGTCCGGCCTTTTCTTGAAGGTTAGATGTGTGGTCTGGCGCACACCCCAGGATCTGGGAGATATAGACGGGCCTGGCAGGAGGAGGAATCCAGATTGTTTACCTCATCGCTAGCACTCGATGTGAGTTCTTGTATCCTAAATCACAACTAATACATAATGATAATAAAAAATAAAAAATAAAAAATAAAAGACCCCAGTGATGAGCAGGCTCCTCTTCCTGTATTTTCCCCCCTATATTCCCACCTGGTTCTCTCCACTAGCAGTGTCTGGTGTGTCGATATATTGAACCATTCTAAAGACCTTTACAGTGGTGCCTCCATGTCATGGCAGGAATGGCCTCTGTTCCCCTTCCCTTCTCCGAGTACTCCTCTGTATCTAGAATCTCTCCAGACGTGCCGCACCTTGTTGCGCTTCTCCTGAGGTCCTCGTCAGAGGCAGGATTGTCCCCCCAACTCTTCCCTCCCACCAGTTAGGTTGAGCTTAAAGACCTCTCTCCTTGGGAGGCTGTCATATGCCCCTCCTCGGCACCTCTCTCCTGGCCACAAAGGGCTTTTCCGCTCAAATTGACCAACTAGTAGTGGAAGTTGCTCACCTCTCCAGTGAGGTAGATGAACTCTTCAGCTGCGCAGACAATGCTCTTCACCCCCCAGCCCAACCTGTTCAATATGAACACATGATGGCAACACTCACAACTTTCCTACTAGCCGCACTGGATCTTATGTCCCTACTAACTACCACCCCCCTCTAACCAACAGGCGACTAGCAGCGCCTACTCCGCTAGCTTACGCCCATACCTTCAACTACCAACAGTGCTCAAGTTGTGCCCTCCCGGAAAAATAAGGAGATGACACTGCCTGTAAGTACTGTAACACTCCCCGACAAGCTATCCCTCGTCTACGAAGTGGGTGGTTACACTGACGTCTCCTGCTATAGGTCCAAGGACCAGAAATCGTTAGAAACCCGCACCGCATATACGGCAAACTTTCCGCGCTCCTGCGAGGCTCAGACATACAGGGACAGAATGTACCTACCCTTATCTTAATTTGACCCCCTTCTCCAGTTGTTGGCACAGTGCGACGTACCCACCTTTGCTCAGTCCAGTACCTCTGACAGTACGGGAAAGGGAAACTGAAAAAGGCTAGGAACACACTGTTGGCTGCCTGGGTTGCATCCTGCTTGGCTCCTGCGGCTCCGTTCAACGGACTGTAGAGCCTTCCTGCTGCTGAACTGCACTTCTATACTCCCAGGCCCTCCCCTTGCCCTGACACCCAGGCTGAGCGTATAGCTGCCTCCTTTCCTGACTTAGTTGCCTCCATCCTCCCCACAGCAGGCTGCAATATCATGCAAAATCTCTCCTCTCTGATTACCGACCGAGGTGACATGACCCTACTAGCCCTTTCTCCCTTCGTCCCCTCCACTGCCCTCACCCCATCCCATGATATACTTGCAGCCAGGTTGAACCAGTCCTTCCCCGTGGGTAATGCCCCTCTGATTCCATTATGTCCTGCTCTCAATAAGGTGTAGCTCACAATACAATCTCTCCCAATCGCCTCTCTTACCATGGATGGCGACGAGCTCTGACCATTCCTTAGCAATACTATCCTGAATGTTCAAAACATTGAGATCTTCACTGCCCATTACATGAATCCTGACTGGTACTCCCAAATCCTCATGAAGGTAACCCTTGTATTGGTAAAGCTGGCACCAGAGAATGAGGTCATCATGTTGGGCAAGGCGTTCCTTTTCTCCTCTTGTTGCTGGATCGAAAGACCATACTTGGCTAAGGGCTACATTCCACGCTATAATTGCTGTGCATATGGCTACCATTCGGTAAAGTACAAGGTTGGCTATCCTTTGTGTCTCATCTGCACCCTCTCCTCCAGAAAGCCAGCACATCGCTTCTAGAACTGCACCTGCCGCAAGCTTGGGAACCTCAGAGTGGCTATCAACTGCTGCCAGACCTCTGCCCCAATCTGTGCAGTCTGCAAGGCTCGTACCCAGCTTCTGCATATGAATCCCCGTTGAGAGCTCTCTCACCTACACTCCGGAGCGAACCTCTAATCCTGCAGGATGAGGATGATATAGACACGTCGAACAACCCCACTGAGGATCTTTCAACTAAGACATTATCTGCCCTACTGCCTTCGATCCTACAACACCCTACCCTATGTGTGGTCATGCCTCTGCAACGCATCCCCCTATCCCAGTACCAAAACCCCAAGGAGGTATGCTGCCGACCCCCCCAGGGCTGCAATCTCTCACACCTGTCCCACAGCCTGCTATGGTGGCTGGCATGTAATGGCTGGTCACCCCTCTGGTGTGAGTTCCATGCTAGAGCTGGACTCCTGTAACCCAGTTTCCGCTCTACAACACCACTGCTTATGAAGCTGCAATGTGTTTCTCTCTCTTTTAAATACCTTTTACCATTGGGATTGCACCTCTATGTTTATTGCTCTTCTAGAGCCCCCTCAGCACATGAACATCTATCGCCTATTCGATGGATTTAAGGCTTTCCTACACCCTTGCTCCCGCGGTGACCAGCCTAGAGTGGCCTGCCAGCTCCACCTTCCCGCTACACAGGAATTTGCCATCCTCCCTGTCTTCTCTGAGGCGAGGGACTGGATGGCCACTGACTTTGTCGTACCTGTTGGATTATACGACTCTTTCACGACGAAGGTTAGGATTGTGAACCTCTGCCGGACCTGGGATGGCTCCCCCATCTGCTCGACAATCTCGCCAGAGGTTGCCGGCACTTATACCACCACCCCCACTGTGGTGATAGGGGATTTAATCATACATCACACCTCTGTGGACCCGTGCTGTTATTTCTCTGCCTGGTACCTCTCCGCCTCTAGCCCTTTTTTGCGTGTGCTGCACAGGAAGTGTTCCCTATTCTGAACTCCCCTGGTACCCTCTGGTACTTCTCCTTCAACTCCTATATGTGACCCTGCGTAATAGATTTGGCATTCACCAATAACCCTCGGCCCTCAAACTATCAGATCTGGAACAGGCTCCTACACCCGACCGGATTAGATCACGTCCCGATCCTACCAAAACCTTTTGTGCCCCTAGCCCACCTTTGTCTGCCGGCCCCTGCCTGCACGAAGACTGACTAGCTCCCCCTTGAGGATGAGATAATTGCCTTGAGGATCGATTCCCGCATCCCTTCACCTACGACTCACCTGTTCTCCACCTAGGTCGACACAGCCCTGGGTAGAGTGCGGGCAATGCTTAGGCCTCATACGCCTGCAAAGAGGACCTCCAACTGGTCCAAGGCCTAGTTGTCCCCCAAGCTTGAGGTGCAGAGGTCCGCCTTCCTCTCTACCCTCCGCTTGTAGAAGCGGAAATGGTATTAGGTATGGCTTCTATACATCAAGGCCATAAAGAAGGCCAACAATGTATGCAGGAACCATATTCTCAAAAGCAGTACACCTCAGACACTATGAATAGGGAACCGGTACACCTTCAACTAACTTCCACATAGGTTTTCCCAGATACCCAGGTGGGACATCTCCACTGTAATCAATGAAGTACACCCCTCACATTTCATTCTGTAAAGAAAGTCTTTGAGACCCCCCTCCATCCCACGTGAGTTTAGTAATGTCTCTTGGCTTTCAGTGGAAGCGATCGCTGTTGCCCTTAGACACTATTCAACCTCACTGGCGCCTGAGCCAGACCAAGTACCTTGCTGGATTTGGAAGAGGCCATACTGCATAACTCCCTATATCCTCTTGTACATCCATGGCCTAATGGCCCTCTAAGGGTATAATCGCCCATCACTGTAGAAGGCAAATAGCTTTGTGCTGGACTAGCCACAGAGACTCTTCTACAACAAACCAGCCTCATTACAAATCGGTATCCTCCTAGAAACTATTTCCTGTATTTTTGCGAGGATTATGGCAACCCGCCCTGCTACCCTAGCTCGTTTCCTGATCCTGCCATCCACCCATGAAAGCGGATCACTCACAGGCTTGTGTACCTTTGATGCGCGTTCTGCTCGGTGCTATCCTGTTGTGCATTTCCTGTGCTACAAACTGTAGGGCTCAACCCTCTTCCTTGACATTAATGGCGGTGCTGACAATGTCTCAGCTGCTACCCTTTGCTAAATTCTTGCCATCAAAGCTGTGAACCCCTACATGGTCTCATGTATAAGGTCCTTCCACCACAGCTGCTCTTGCTGCCGGCGATTCCCTGGGACTCTCTATGCTTTTTCTCACATTTCAGAAGGCAATCCCCATGGATCCCCAATTTCGCCACTTCTCTTCATCACCTATGCTTCTAGCCAGTGCTTCCCAGTCCCGAAGGCCCTCATCCTTTCCTGTGTAGACCACTTCGCGGTCACAGTTGGCTTCAATTGTTATGGGAGAAATGTGGAGAGGCTACCGGACATTCTTGGTTCTCGCCAGGCGTAAACATGAATCCTTGATGTAGTCTTTTCGATCCCTAAGACCGGGCTGATATACTGGGTGACTCCAGCATCGAAAGTCCTACATCCCCCAATCCCCGTCTGATTAGAGGGCAACTGCTTCCAGCCTTGCAAACTAGTCTTGTGGCTATGCTAGTGGTTCGAGCCCTTGACTACCTAGGACTCAAAGGGCCTGACATCATTCTTTACAGGTTGACATGCTCTGGCCCAAGAAGCCTTTCCGCCTATTCAGTGGCTCTTGAGGCCAAGCAATAGCCTCTTCTCTTCTCCTGGGGCTAACTGTCTTCTTTTATCATCACTCTAATCCTGCTCTACAGGGTGAACCTATTCATACTGAGCCTCACCCACTTGGACCGGGTGTCCGTCTTTTAGTGGACCATCAAAAGGTGGAGAACTAATTGCTTCTCGTCCACCGTGGGTGGCATCCTGGTACGGGACTACGGTGCTTCCTGCACTGCCGATGATGATCCTCTACTGTCAACGGCTTACTGTTGCTAGGCCGGTTTGCCTACCCCCAGAAGCCATCACCGCAACTGCGAGACTCCACGCATCTTTTCTGACATCCTCCTCCTTCTGAGCTTCAGAACACTACCACCTTTTCACCCGATGCCTGGCATCAGTCTATGCTACGCCTCTGCATAAGGCCATCTCCCCTTGCTCTGTGATAGGGAAAATACTTATACCTGCAAGCAATGACGCAACATACATTGTGCTTCATGGATGTTCGCGGGCCTGCGCCGAGGGCCTCAATAAAACTCCTTCCACTGGATCAACTACCTGGAAGCAGTGGGGTCCCCTCCTGTCAGTCAATCAAGGTTAGCATGAAAACCGCACTTCTCAATGATTGAGCTATCCAGTTTCCCCGCCCACCCTGTTACCGGTACGCCCCGCCCTCTCCCGCCATCCCTTCATGGGCCTCGCGAGGTTTGTCGCCCTCAGGATCCATTAAATGCATATGGACCAGAGTTAGCTTGCTGCCCACCCCTCCTAGCTTGCTGGTCCCTACTGGTCCCTCTGCCTCTTTTGCGGGGAAGAGGACCAAGACTTCTCATATGCGATCCTTTACTGCAAGTAGTGCAAGGAACCTATTGAGCACCACCTGCAAGGGCTCAGTAATGTTGACAGAGACCACAATCTATGGTCCAATACAATCACTCCCAGCTTCTTATCCTGCTACGTGAATGTCACTACCACTAGATTCCGCGAGGGTATGCTACCACCTTGCTTGAACATGCGCAGCCTCCCCTTTCACACGCAACCAGGGTTTATAATCTACTACATCAAGCCGGGAGCGAACAAGCCTTCTATGAAACTTTTTGTATCGCGTTTGGATTTATTTTCTGCTATAATTCCCTGCCAGTTTACTTTAATTCAACAGGGATTTCTTGTGAGCTATCAAACACCAGTTAGGAAGATTTTATGTTTGGTGCTATTAGTTTTCTTGGTTCTTGCGTGGTTTTATGATTAAGATTTCTTTTATGCCAGAGCTAGCCCCGCATGCAACTTCTTATACTGTAAACAATGAACACAGGATAATAAACAAAAAAAAGCAAAAAAGAGTGTGGAGATGAGCGCTTGAGGCTGGTGGCCAAGGTGCATTCCTTCTTATTGGGTTATACTCTTATGAATATAAAACTATTGCGCTCTGTGCGAATACAATTCTACAAGACGAAGACTCTAGAATGGGAGTAGAGTTGAATACAGAGTAGGGTTGGTAATACAGACCAGAGATACGAGAGTCACAGCTAACAGATCTCCTGTGCAGGCATGAGAGATTGCATCGCGAGAAGAAGAAAAAGACTAGTCTCTTTCTACAAATTCCCGAGAAGCGAAGCCAGTTTGGGATCGTAACAACTGTTCATGGCTGTAAATTGTAATGATAAGTTTAAAGTAATTCCGTCACATATATCGACCCATCAACCCTGTCAACACTCAGACTATGAGTAATATAGCCATTACATGACTGAAGACCTCCCTAATGGGCAAGAACAGTTCAATGGTGTAAAAGGCTGGTAACATTTAGTCCGGCGTCACTGTACCAACATTGTGCCATAGTGCGAGACCAAATATGCACAATGACTGTAGCCTACAATTTCCTTGTATCCTATCCCAACCAAAGAAGTCTGGCAGTACAAGGAATATGATATGTGGCCCCGGAGGTATAGTACTGCTATTGTTACTCCGGGCAAGCTGAAAATACAAATAATAAAATACTAATATTTAAAATGAACTGCAAGACATCCTCCGTCTCTGCTACACCACTGGTGATTGAAATTTATTTCCTATTTGGGATAGACTCAACACCACACCAAACTATCACCACTTTTCGGTCTGCACCCTCCCCTTGGGGGAGGTGTAGGCTATCTCTATCCATCCTTTCAGCCTTCGGGCTTGTCCCCCCTTCCCTTTCCCGGTGGGTCTACCCCCCTGGGATACTCTATCCTCCCGTCTGGCATCTCACGATGTCCAGAAACCTCTTTACCCCGCTTTTGCTCTAGCTTCGCTTAGCATCAGCACGGTCGGCTACAACCCTTTCTTCATCTTGGCAGACGGCTGGGATTACGGTTTGCGGTACGCGATTGCGATGGATTCCTGTATCCCTCCTCCTAAAGAAACTGGGGGAGTTGTGTCAGGTTTCCTCAACAGGCCACGGTCGATTTCGCCACCCTCCTTCCTCACTCATCGCTTCAGCTGGTGGTATCCCATCCACTATAGTGACACTATCTCTCAGAGAACAAGGGACTACATGAGAGACGTGGTAAAACAGCTGGCTTTGCTTGGGGCCTGCTGGAGGCCTCCTAGAAGGACACGAACACGATACCGACAGCCTTTTTGTCGTTTGGCACGAATGCCTTCCTCCTACACTCCCCACAGTTGCGATCGGCTGGCACCCTACTGCTACCCCACACCTTGGCTGGCATCCTACTGCTACCCGACAGCTTGCATCTTACTGCCGCCTTCTCTCTTCGCGGGCTTGGCTCCCGCACCCCCACCCAAGCTGGCATCTTACTGCTACCCCGGCTGGCATCCTACTGCTACCCCCATTCTGCTGGAGTTTCTCCGGCAACAATCCAACCCCAGCTGGCACCATACTGCTACCTCTCGTCAGGGCTTGAGAGTGGCGCTGCCGCTTCTGCCCAACAATCCTTCCTCTAGGTGACAAGGCCGACACCTACCTCCATACCTTCTTGTGAAGCCCACGCCGGGTGAGGTGTTACCGCCCCGACTTTCATTTTCGCCTAGTCATCCCTATAGGGGGTGCATTTGGGATATTAATTGGTTTCTTTTGTGCCTTCGGGCCGAGATTTCCCGCAGGGTTTTTCCTGATGTTTCCTTCTTGGCTCTGATTAGGCTTCTCTTATTCTCCGAGTTCGCTTGCGAGGTAGGGATAGGTCTGGCTGGGGGCGAGATGTGCGGTGGGCTCCATACCCGAGGGGCTTGGGACGGACGGCTTTTACCTGGCGGGGGGAGGGATGTTTGAAATTAAGGGTTTTCTTTTTGCCATAGCTTACGCTGCATACACGTTCNTTGAAATTAAGGGTTTTCTTTTTGCCATAGCTTACGCTGCATACACGTTCTTGTACCCTAATCAAGTAATATATGATATAAAAAAAAGAAAAAAAAAAAGAGAAAAAAAGAAAAAAAGAAAAAAAGAAAATGAACTATAAGACATCCTGCGTCTCCGCTACACCTCTGGTGATTGAAATTTATTTCCTAATTGGGATAAACTCACTACCACACCAAACTATCACCACTTTTCGGTCTGCATCCTCCCCACGGGGCGGGTGTAGTGTATCACTATTCATCCTTCTGGACTTCGCGTCTTTTACTACTGTCCTCTCCCTTTGAGATTTACCCTCTGAGGACATCCCATCCTCTTCTTCCAGCATCGGACGATGCTGGGTACCTCCCGTACCCCGCTTTTGCCAGGCCTCGCTTAGTATCAGCACGGTCGGGCTTCCCTCTTTTCATCACAACTGACAGCTGGGACTACGGTTTGCCGTACGCGATTGCGATGGATTCCTGTATCCCTCATCCTAAAGCAACTGGGTGAGTTGTGTTGGGTTTCCTCAACAGGCTACAGTCGAGTTCGCCACCCTCCTTCCACACTCATCACTTCAGCAGGTGGTATCCCATCCACTACAGGGACACTAACTTTCGTAGAATAAGGGACTACATGAGAGACGTGGTAAAACTGCGGGCTTTGTCCGGGGCTTGCTGGAGGCCACCTAACAAGACACGAGCACAATTCCGACAGTTGTTTTGACACCGGGGTTTACCCCTCCTCCACACTTTCTCGATGCGATCGGCTGGTACCCTACTGCTACCAGACGCTGGCACCGTACTGCTACCCCCACACCTTAGCTGGCACCGTACTGCCTTCTACACTTTCTGCTAGTCTCCGACCAGTACCACCCCCTCCAGCTGGTACCTTAATACTACCTCTTCCTTGTCAGCAATTTGGCTGCTGGCCTGCCCACTAGGTCTGATTTTCCAGCAGACCTCTGGGGGTCCTTAGGCCCTACCACACGCCTTCCTCCTACTTTGGTTGGATTTCTCTTACTGTTGTTTCCCTTGCCCCGGTTGCCAAGTCTATCGGACGCAGGATACTATTACCCGTTGCAGTGCTCGGGACCTGTTCTTTGATAGCGACCCCAGTATATCAGGATAGCTTATGCCACTATGGTATTCCCTAGGGTTCGGTTTGTCAGCCTTTATTGGTTTCAGTTTCTTTTTGTTGTTTTGGTTGGTTGACTGTTGGGACGTTGGGATTTCTCTTATGTTGTGCATTTGTGCTGGTTTTGGATTTATGTATACTTTAGCGGTGGTGGTTTGGTGTAGTTTTTTACACCAATTGGCCTAGTATTTAGACAGTTTTTCTTCAGCATTTCTGAGCCAGGGCAGGGGTGGAGGTTTAGGTCTACATCGCTTGTGCTGACGTGACCTTGTTCCTTAATACTAAATAAAAATGATATAAAAAAAAAAACAGTGAAAAAGGAAAGAAAAATGAAAAAAATGAACTACAAGGGAGGATGATTTTAGCTATAGGTATAGAAGTATGAAGGGAACAATATCAAGAACAAGGACTACAATCCTAGACTCGGCAGTTGAGAGATGTATCGACCACATTTGGTCGCCACTGACTTCCATGTAACACTATCTTTAGAAATGACCAGACTTGACAGGACAACCAAACTGCCTGTCTGGGCAAAAAACTTGTATGAGTCTCATCTTATAGTATGGTCAAGTCAACTAAGACTCTGAGGAGATAATAGGAGAGACCTGAGGGCTTGACAGTGAGAGGAAGCTGAAACTGTAGGACTGGGAAGAGCCCGAAATAAACTTTTCAAGAACATCAAATGGTGTTAAAAAAAGTACCAGAGGGATGATACAAAGTAGACAAATGGTGGCAACGTGCAGAACCTGTAAGTGGGCAAAGAGTACAGGTAGGGTTGCTGAATATGCATACTGAGTAAGGTGGGCAGTAGTTGTATATAGCTGGTCCCTGAGGGTAGGAGGTAGGAGAAATCCAGGCCTGACAGTACTACAAGGTCATAGCGAGGACCAGGTATTCCACCGGTTAGTACCGGAGTGAGAGCAACATGTGGCACATGGAATGGTCGGGGCCTTATGATACAACCCCATTTCACTAAACCTAGGATATCAAACCAATATATGAAAGTTGTCAAGCAGTGATCCTTGTGTGCCCGAAACTGAGTAAAACTTTAATAATATAGCAGTAAATCATCTGTGAATATTATAGGATCATCAGGGGCAAATATATAGATTATGCCAGATACAGGTAAATCTTTCTACAATATATACTCAGTTGAATCCTATACAGCACATAGACCAAGTTGTGATAGGAGAGTACTGTCACTGGAAGAGTCCTTGATGTGTTTTGTGCAATTTGCGCATGACACCTCACCAAAGTTTGTACAATATACAGCAGGTTTCTGCTTATCACCTATTATAAATGGATCGTATTTTTCTGCTTGAAGGAAAGACAGCCAAAGTATCCGTAGTGTGACAGTTGTCCAATTTGATACAAGTTCCTGGTATATATCACTAATAGACTCAAAGAATATTATTACTTCATATGATACATCAAGGGTACAGTTGGAGAGTATTTGTACTAGCTATATACATCTCATAAGATGCCGCATTTATTAATGAACACAAGAACTGTACTAATTCTATGGGTTTATTTTATTGGTATATGGCCAATAAGGGTTAAGAATTATTTCCCCTAGTTTCCTGATCTGTAGCTCCAACACTATAATCTTCTAAGTTGCCCAAGTTTCTCATGTCCTCCTCTAGCCATCTCTTCAGAATCCAGTTACGTGTACGCTCCTGGCATTTCAAGACCCATGGACCATGTAGTCCCACTCCACCACAGATCTCAATTGATCTAACGGCAGGTAGACGGCGCTCCCTATTTTCGACCCAACGACGAATCAAAGGTAAGAACTCACAGTTCCTTAAAGGTTGCATATCACCAGTTGGCTGTAAACAGGCATCATAGATCCAGCTAGGATCAAAGATTTTCAGGTGCCCTTGTGAATGGAACACTGCATATGCATGCCAATCCTCTCCCTTACCGGTACTGCCTGCCTGCTTTGCCGCACGTTGTGCAGCATTAACAACGATTTCATTGATGAACACAGCCAGTATGCCTTGCTTGCAAGGTTGCCTGCTAAATGTCATCAAAGTGGACCCATTGCTATAGTCGCGAATCGTATCTTCAGCTTCCATGGCAGTCCGGCTACTAGAAACATTGTTCGATGCAGTTCTCTTCAATGCTGCTTTCTTTGCAGTTGTGTCATAGTAGAGAACAGGCCGCTCAAAAAGTACAAATGAGGATTGGTGTGGAGTAGCTTGCTTGCAATGGTTCAAAATGGCGATCCAGTAGTCTGTATGAGTCTCTTGAGTAAGAGCACATGAGGGATCAAATGATACCCAAAGGGATCGGGTGGCATTCGCGTTCCTGTAAGACATGAAACTGGATTTCTGCATATGCCTTTTTGTAAGACTCTGATATTATAGATTTGAGAATTGGTGTGGCATAAAGAAGAGTGCCCAAAAATGCTTTAGGTAACTTACATGAGGTTGCAAAAGGGTCTTCGGTCCCTCTTGTTCGAGACGGAGGACAGCAAATAGGTAGTTAAAAGAGGACTGTGGAGGGTAGAAAGTAGGTAAAAGTTGAAAGAGGTATGGAGAGTGAAAAGGTGGTCGCTGTGATATTGAGCAAAAAAAGTGGCAGAAAAATGGCAATAGCAGATGAGAGATTTGGCTGTTAAGAAGTAATGAGGATTTAATTACACCGGGGGGGACTGTGGTAGGCGAGGTATAGAAATGAATGAAATTGAGGTAAAACTAAGTACTGGAAGAGAAAACGAGCAGATCATGTGAGGCTAGTAAATGGTGACAAAAGGAATACAGCAGTCAATGACAGAATATTCAAAACAAGAGGTCAAGTATACTAGCTTTGGATACAATAAGTCAATATTAAAAGACAGAGGAAAAATGGCTACAAACCTACTAGTCTATAAAGATACCAGTAAGTACTAGTGAAATTATTACATGTTTTTCACTTAATACAGTGGTGTAGGAGATATGATAGGCAAGTAAGATAATGAAAAATCTTTTTCCTTTGAAATGAGAAAACCCTGTATCACACACAAGGATATACGTAGGATAGGACAGGAGTACTTGTGAACTGTGTTTTATGATATTGATATAAAAATATTAGGATAAAAGGAAAGTATTTTGGTTTCAAGAGTCAACCGATAGTGCGATTTTGCTGTAACAATTGGGAATTTATGTAGACTTCATGGCTCTATATGTATGCAAAGATTCAGGTCTGCCTTTTGACATCTGGGGATCATAGAAGAAAATATGCAAATATGGTAAAAATGTCTTTGCCTTCATGGAACCCGATATGCAATACTATTTCCTCGCAGTATACAAAGCTTCACATAGTGTCCAGTCAGATCAGGTGGAATCACCCACCTTTGCAAGCAGCTGATTTTGTAAACTGTCTTTTCATTTGATACCATAGTGTAGGAGGCTTAATATTCAAGCGGGATCATGGAATATCACTCACTTTTGTACTATAGTAAAATCACTATGTAATACTATCTCCCCACAGGATACAAAGCTTCACATAGTGTCTAGTCAAATCAGTTGGAATCATGTACTTTCACAAGCAGTCAATTCCGCAAACTACCCCTTCACCTGATACCCCAGCGCAGGAGGCTTAATATGCAAGCAGGATCATTGAAAATCACTAACTTTTGTACTATAGTGCAATCGCTACATTTTTTTCAATTAACACAGTGGTGTAGAAGATATGATAGGCAAGTAAGATAATGAAAAATCCTTTTCTTTTGAAATGAGAACACCATGTATCACAAACAATGATAAACATGGGATCGGGCCAAAGTGCTGGAGAACTCTATTTTATTATATAGATATAAAGAGACAAGGATGGAATGAAAGGATTGTGGTTTCAGGAGCCAACCAATAATGCGATTTTGCTATAAGGATATGGAATGCATGTTGACTTCTTGACTCTATGAGTATGTAAAGAGACAAGTTTGACTTTTGACGTCAAGGGATCTTAATACAAAATATGAAGATATGGTAAAAGTATCCTTTCCTTCATGGAACCCGATATGTAATACTGTTTCCCGGCAGTATACAAAGCTTCATATAGTATGCTGTCAGATCTGGTAGAATCATTCACGCTTACAAGCTGCTTATTTTTTGCTCTGTCTTTGCATTTGATACCATAGTATACAAGGCTTAATGTTCACCCAGGATCATTGATAATCACTCACTTTTGTACTATAGTGAAATCTGTACTACTTTTTTCATGTAACACTGAGGTGTAGGATGTATAATAGGCAAATAACATAATGAAAAATCCTTTTCTTTGGAAATGAGAAAACCCAGTATCACAGAGAAGGATATACCAAGGATAGAGCAGAAGTACTTGTAAAATGTGTTTCACGATATAGATATAAAGATACAAGTATGGAAAGAAAGGATTTTGGTTTCAAGAGGCAATCCATAGTTCGATTTTGCTGCAATGATATGGAATACATGTGGACTTCATGGCTCAATATGTATGTAAAGATTTAAGGCTGGCTTTTGATATCTAGGTATCGTAGTAGAAAATATGAACATATTGTTGTAGTATCTTTTCCTTCATGGCACCAAATATGTACTACTATTTCCCTCCGTATACAAAGCTTATCCTAGTGTCCTGTCACATAAGGAGGAATCATGCACTTTTGCAAGCAGCATATTTCATGAACTTTCTTTTCATTTGATACCATAGTGTAGGAGGCTTGATGTGCAACCAGGATCATTGAGAATAACTCACTTTTGTACTATAGTGAAATCACTACGTTTCTTTCTCTTAACACTGTAGTATAGGAGATATGATAGGAAAGTAACATATTGAAAAATCCATTTGTTTTGAAATGAGAACACAGCGTATTACAGACAAGGATATATATTGGATAGGGCAGGAGTACTTTTGAACTGTGTTTTATGATATAGATATAAATATACCAGGATGAAATTAAAGGATTTTGGTTTCAAGAGTCAACCGATAGTGCGATTTTGCTGTTCAGATATTGGATACAAGGAGGCTTTATGGCTCTATATGTATGCAAAGATTCAAGGCTGCCTTTTGACAACTGGGTATGGTAGTAGAAAATATTCAAATATGGCAAAAATATCTTTTCCTTAATAGAACCCAATATGCAATACTATTTCCTCGCAGTATACAAAGCTTCATATAGTGTCCTGTCAGATCAGGTGGAGTCAACCACCTTTGCAAGCAGCTGATTTTGTAAACTGTCTTTTCATTTGATACCATAGTGTAGGAGGCTTAATGTGCCACTAGGATCATTGATAATCACTCACTTTTATACTATAGTGAAATCGCTACAATTTTTTGAGTTCACACTGTGGTGTAGGCGATAGGATAGACAAGTAACATCATGAAAAATCCCTTTCTTTTGAAATGCGAACAACCCATATCAAAGAAAAGAATATACATTGGATAGTGCACGAGTGCTGGAGAACTCGGTTTTATTATATGGATTTAAAGATACTAGCATGCAATGAAAGGATTTTGCTTTCCAGAGCCAACCGTTAGTGCGATTGTGCTGTCAGGATATTGAATACATGTTGACTTCGTGGCTCTGTATGTATGCAAAGATTCATGGCTGCCTTTGGACATCTAGGTATCGTAGTAGAAAATATGCAGATATTGTAAAAGTATCTTTTCCTTCACGGAACGCGATATGTAATCATCTTTCCTACCAAAGTACCATGCTTCCCATAGTAGCCTGCCAGATCACCGGGAATCGTTCACTTTTGCAACCTGTTCATTATCTACACGGCAGCAGAGCAGAATGTATATATATTTTAATTCGTAGCTTATTCTTACGCTTTAATAGTTTATCCCCTTGCCTTCTTGCAAGCACATATATCCTGACACAGATATTGAGCGGATTTTATCACTCCCTGTATGGCCTGCTGTCTACTAAAATAACTGCTCTTGTAGCTCCTCTTACTCCAGTACACTCTCATGATTTCCCCCTCTTGTCCACCAACTCTTCACCTTACTCGCGTGAACCAGGAAACTACCTGCTAGTGGCGACAAGCCTCTTCCTGCTGTTCCTGCCTAATCTACGGCTGTTGTCCCACTGCCACACACTCTAGTTTACTTCTCTTCCACTCTCCACTATCCATTTCACCTCCCTGGCATACTCTTTCCAACCATCATAGGCGCACTTCTGGAGACTAGTGGACTGCGGTTCCAGGTTTCCCGAGAATGGTTCATGCGGACGGTAGGGAATCTGCAGGTCCTGACAAATTCCTACGGTGCTCCACCATTACCTACCTGGGCCGGCCATCTCCTACAGGGCCTGACCATGATGTGCTAAGCCAGACTGTCACCTGTCTGTCCTGGCCAGCGGGCTGAATTGATGCTGAGATGCCTCCCTGTCCCAGGCATCCCCCCAGGGACTACGCGCCCTCCCCCCTGCACCTCTAGCTGTACGCACTGGATGTATAGGTTCACAGCCCTCAATCTCCGATACCACTATCACGACACCCTCCTCCCACTTCCCTTTACACCTTGATTACCTCTTGTATTGGTAATTTCCCCCTTGTTCTAACAGCCCTAATATACTCACTCCTCTCCGCTTCTTCCATAGATCTTACCATCATCATCCTCCGCTCCTTTATCAGACTATTGCGAGCCAGTACCACCCCCACCCCAGCCCTCCTAATTATCTACTAACTAGCTGTGTCTCCCGTATCCTTCAGTTCCACTAGTTCCACCGATCTGCATCGTTCAGTCCACTAGTCACATACATTCCGTCAGCACTATGCTAATATCTTTGTTGTTCTCACCGCACACTCTCTTGTACTTACCAAGATCTTTACACCGCTTTTTTATATTGTCCAGAACGTAATAAGTGCAGACGATCTCGCTGTACAGTATTCTCACATACGCAGGATATTAACTCTGGTAACATGCTTCGCGTATAGCCTAAACCCACAGGTAAACATGAATTATAACAACCTGGTAATGGAGATCCACTGGCCCAATCCTCCTTTATCCATTTGAAATCGCCAGTCCGATTGTATGCAAGGTACCAGCACCGACGTTGATTACCATCATGGTCTACGACCTTTTGGTGAAATTTCCCATTAACTGGATGCGGAAAGACTAAGTTGTGGGTCAAGAAAGTCTGAAAATGAGCTTGTTGAAACTGCGGGACCACCTTAGTCTTGGGGTAAAGTCCACCAAGATGTTCACAAACGAGGCGGAATAGTGTACGCCATTGTTTATGCTCCCAGGATTTTCTCTTCATCCGGTCATCATAGTTCCACAAATACTCCACACGTTCGAATGGGTGAAATTTATGGCGATTGTAATTTTAAATAAACTTGATGCCCGGTAGGTGTGAACCGATTCTGTGCATTGGGTTTGTTGTACACAATGGTGCAGCAGGATCGGTCAAATGCAGAATCTTGGGATCGGTAATGCTGATAGATTTGTCGGCTAATATTGTCGTCCATATATCTTCGCGGAATAGCTCAATGAGTGTACAACTCAAGACACACAAGGTGATTGTGACAAGTAGCTTATTATGCGGGTGTAGGGAAATATTTCTTAAAGCTTGGGTAAAAAGATTAAAGTAATGTGCGGATCGTTTAATTTCTTCGCCAGCGCAATGGTAGGAGCTTAAAATCGCCGGAGTTCGGAATCCTAGCATATTTGACTCGCTCAATTTAAATTGGCAAAACTTCCAGTCAATCAGACCTTCAGGCAAGAAGCCATAGCCTCGCTGGGGGAGAATATGCTGGAAGTCAAGGCCATGGTGTTCCCCATTTGGGTCTGCATATCCATAAACCTTCGCCCAGATTTCTGAGTGGCGAGATAGATTCGAGCCACCATAACAATGGCGCAACAATCTTAGGAACATTATCATCACTCTGGTTTGCTGCCAATCAATCCCAGACTTTGTTGTCAAGCTTAATATATATTCAAATCCAAAACAAAATTTGTTGACATTGCGTAAAAGAAAGAGCGACAGGTCGCTGGATAGGGAAATATTAAAGGGTAGACTGTCAGGTAATCGATATCCCCGCTCTACTCCAGACGCAGGCCGATGACGAAATTGTTGCTTATAGGTTGCTTCAATTTGCCGGAGTAAGGAAATACTGACTCGGTGTTCTTGTCGTATACCAAATGCCTTGTCTGCACTAGCCTGCAAACTGGCATAGACCCGTCGCTTTGAAGCTAGATATGCATTTCGGATACTTTATATATTGCGATTTCCATGACCCGAAATTTGCTGCCAGGTTTCCTGCAATCTGATATCAACTGCAAGTGCTTCAAGTCCTTCATTTTGAAATGGGTACACCTTCCCCGCATCAAAAATCTCTTTTACTGTACCATAAAATTGTGAGTAAACAAGTCCACCTAATCTGGCAGAATGTCTCATTCCCGGAATTAAGGATTGATTTGCTAGATCATTGGTTAAGCCCCAATTGAATACCGCAAATTGAAAACCTTCGTTGGGAAATTGCTCTTGAAATCTTTCCCGGAATCTTTTTAGGCAACAATTCCGCCATGAAAAAATGTACTCTTCAACCTCCAATCCTGATGGTTCATAACAACCCTCCACTCCGCCATCTCTCCTGCGCTCTTCTCGTTGGTGATTCCTCCAATCATGTGTCACCTCGGTAGCAATATCTAGCCAAATAGAATCTTCCGGCAAGAATCTTTGATCTAAGATATAGTCTAAATGTGATTGGAAAGATTCAACTGTAGTTGATATATCCGCTGACATTGTGGCTAACTTCAGGTTTTTTGCATTGATGAAGATGATGGGGTCTTGCAGATCCCGTAAACCAGCGGATCGAGAATTTATTCTGATGCTTTGCCATATACTTGCAAGGTACTGATTGGAAATCACATAGAACAAGGTTTGACTGCGGCCAGTTGTTGAAGTCTGCCTCATTACTGGCTCGCGGCCTGCGGCAAGTGAAGACAGTTTGGCCATGTCGAAGCTGCTGGGTAGATGATGCAGGATACTGGCGGGACAATGTTGCTGGATTGCCGGTAGTAGGATCTGATCAGTAAAGCGTTCCAGTTCACGGTCATGTAGGAAATTGGTTTTTCGCTCGCAAGATTGAAGATATGGAAATAGCAGAAACACTTTATAGTCTTCAGCTCCACAAATGTATCCTAGTTGTATATGAGGTATTTGTGATATGGCTATCAATTTGGTCTGAAGATTATGCCGACCGGGGACCGGAATGCGAATGTGGAGATCAGCTTGGATGTTGTGATGTCGTGCTGGTGTAAATGACAACTTTATTCTAATTCTGGCAACAGCCAGGCTGCTTGGAATTGCCAAAACGCTATCATTATCGAAGGTTTGTATAGGTTTGATCTTCTCCCTATAGTACTGCTGATCCGTATCAAAAGACAAGGATTCCTCATATTTATCCTCTCCCACGTGATAAATACCACTATAGATAAGGTTGGCATCCACGGTATTGAGTTGATATGCGTTGGCTGGAAGAAAGCCTTCCTTGCTCACAACCTCGGGAATAATATCATTACTGGCACACATGCTATAACTCTGTATAGGACTCCGACATGATGGTTGCATATGTGCCGTACTGCTTGTAGTTTGCGCTGTTTCTGAGGTCATCGGTGTCGCTTCACTTGAACCATGGGATTCAGGATCACATCCACAAAATTGTGCCATCTGCAATGCCAAGAATTGTGCAATACATGCAGAAGATGAGGATGTATGGCCATCGTCAACTGCAAGTAAAACATTATTGCAAATATCTGATGTTGACCTGCCAGTTTGAGATCCCGAATCTCCCTCATCACTATCATCAAAAACAATCTCCGAATTGCTATAATCTTGTGAACTCTCCTCACTGCCAAATTCTGTATCACTACTCGGAGCAAAGCTATCAGACTCTGCCACAGATGGCAAATATAAGAGATCTTCTTCTACCTCGGATTGGCATGAATTTGGACTTTCATTTTGACTACAGGCGGTTGTACCACCATCAATATCAGATGAAATGACAGCCATATCAGAGGAGGTAGCAAAGGTTTGTGGGAGAGACGCGGAATTGATGGTAGATTCAGATATGTGAGAGAGCTTATCACTACTATTGCCTAGCACTAGTGCGACTTGATTTCTAATATCATTCCCATGGGGGGAGACGGACAACTGTTGTGGTATATGAGCAACCGAATAGCTTTCCAGTACGTATGCTGTTTATGAGATTAGGTATATGATCAGCAAAATTCTTAATTACCATACTATCATTTCGGGAATAATAATTACATGGACAGTTACAATACTTACGGGAGGTGGGGGACCCTGGATGACCACCTTGTGGCTCTACTGAATCTGGAGTAGATAGGCGGGGCGGAAGGGTAGCAGTTGGATGCGATATTAGAGGTAGCGCATGAGGTGGCTGGAAAATTGCGGGTGGTTAAAATGTACCTCTACAAGGCGGAGGAGAAGACAAAGCTTACTACTACAGTAGATGGGATGAGTGGTACGGTCGAGGTAGCTGGATAGGCAAGTGGAGAAGAATGGTTGATGAGAGACGTATTCTCGGAGAGAGAGCATAACAAACTGGACTGCGGAACTAAAGTAATTATAATTGTCATTATCAGATAAAAGGTAAATAGGTGATAAACATTTATATAAGTAATTTGGATTACGTGAAACTATGGAGAAAGAAAGGAGGCACCCAAGGAGGAAGGAAAACCTAGGACAATGGGAGGAGGCACAATATAAAAATTGGCGACATTTCGCGGAGGTTTAGGCAAAGTGGAATTGGCACGGGAGTTGAAGGTAAAGGTAGGAGAGGCAAGAATGGGTGCAGGGTCAGGAACCAGAGTCGGAGGAGAAGTAGGTGGGGCACGAATAGGCTCTGTAACAGGTACGAGGAGGGTGCTGGTAGTAAGGCGACGGGAAAGATTATAGCGGCTTTGAGAAATAAGACGCGCTTCGCGACGAGAAGCTGCATTGGGATATTTTCGGGGTCGGCCTCGTCGGGCCTTGCTAAGCAAGGCGATGAATTGTGGCGGGTGTGTGTATGAGATGAGTGAAAAATACGCGTAAGGAAGGGATAGCGAGAATTGGAGTTTCAGAGCTTTGGGGGGGAGAAGAACAGTAGAATATAGGTTGCAAGCAGCTATGCAAGTAGGTGTTGACAGGAACAAATGCGAGCAAAAGGAAGCGCGAAGATAGGGGGAATACAGGAGGAGACCAGGTACGTGAGGAGAGGTAGGCGAAGCTCCAGTCAAGAGACAAGCGGGAAGGATGGAACAAGCGGAGAGAATATAGGGGAAGAGGTAAGGGGGTAGGCAAAAGAGCGGGACCCCAAGAAAGAAAAGAGTAGTGAATATGAGTAAGTGAGGAAGGAGAGAAAAAGAAATGAAACAAAGTAGTTACTCCACTATATTACAAAAGTGAGTGATTTTCAAGGATCCTGCTGGAACATTAAGCCTGCTACACTATAATATCAAATGAAAAGGAAGTTGACAAAATAAGTTGCTTGCAAAAGTGAATGATTCCCCCTGATCTGACAGGACTCTGTGTGAAGCTTGGTATATTGTGGGGAAATAGTATTACATACGTAGTTGCATCAAGGAAAAGATACTTTTACTATATCGGCATGTTTTCTACTACAATACCTCGATGTCAAAAGGCAGACTTGAATCTTGGGATGGATATAGAGCCCTGAAGTCCACATGCATTCCAGATCCTTGCAGCAAAATCGCACTATCGGTTGGCTCTTGAAACCACAATTCCTTGATTCTATCCATGTATCTTAAGATCTCTGTAATAAAATGTAGTGCATCTCCACTCCTGCCATATCGGATGTATATCCTTGTCTGTGATACGCAGTGTTCTCATTTCAAAAGAAAACCATTTTTCATTATGTTACTTGCCTATCATATCTCCTATACCACAGTGTTAAGAGAAAGACAAGTAGTGATTTCACTATAGTACAAAAGTGAGTGATTCAGAATGATCCAGGTAGAACATTAAGCCTGGTACATGCTGGTATCAGATGAAAAGAAAGTTCACAAAATAAGCTGTTAGCAAAAGTGCATGATTGCACGAGATCTTATGGGACACTATGTGAAGCTTTGTATACTGCAGGAAAATAGTATTAAATATTGGATTCCATGAAGGAAAAGATACTATTACAATATGTGCATATTTTCCACAACTATACCTAGATGTCAAAAGGCAGGCTTGAATCTTGGCATATATATTGAGCTAAAAAGTGCACCTGTATTCCATATTGTTGTAGCTAAATTGCACTATCCCTTGCCTCTTATCACCTAAATCCTTTCTTTTCATCTTTCTATCTTTATATCTTTATCCTAAAACACGTTTTACCAGTACTCCTGCTCTATTCTGTGTGTATCCATGTCTGTGATATGGGTTGTTCTCATTTCAAAAGAAAGGGATTTTTCATGATGTTACTTGTCTAACCTATCGCCTACACCACAGTGTTAACTCAAAATATTGTAGCGATTTCACTATAGTATAAAAGTGAGTGATTATTAATGATCCTAGTGGCACATTAAGCCTCCTACACTATGGTATCAAATGAAAAGACAGTTTACAAAATCAGCTGCTTGCAAAGGTGGTTGACTCCACCTGATCTGACAGGACACTATATGAAGCTTTGTATACTGCGAGGAAATAGTATTGCATATTGGGTTCTATAAAGGAAAAGATATTTTTGCCATATTTGAATATTTTCTACTACCATACCCAGATGTCAAAAGGCAGCCTTGAATCTTTGCATACATATAGAGCCATAAAGCCTCCATGTATCCAATATCTGAACAGCAAAATCGCACTATCGGTTGACTCTTGAAACCAAAATCCTTTAATTTCATCCTGGTATATTTATATCTATATCATAAAACACAGTTCAAAAGTACTCCTGCCCTATCCAATATATATCCTTGTCTGTAATACGCTGTGTTCTCATTTCAAAACAAATGGATTTTTCAATATGTTACTTTCCTATCATATCTCCTATACTACAGTGTTAAGAGAAAGAAACGTAGAGATTTCACTATAGTACAAAAGTGAGTAATTCTCAATGATCCTGGTTGCACATCAAGCCTCCTACACTATGGTATCAAATGAAAAGAAAGTTCAAGAAATATGCTGCTTGCAAAAGTGCATGATTCCACCTAATGTGACAGGACACTAGGATAAGCTTTGTATACGGAGGGAAATAGTAGTACATATTTGGTGCCATGAAGGAAAAGATACTACAACAATATGTTCATATTTTCTACTACGATACCTAGATATCAAAAGCCAGCCTTAAATCTTTACATACATATTGAGCCATGAAGTCCACATGTATTCCATATCATTGCAGCAAAATCGAACTATGGATTGCCTCTTGAAACCAAAATCCTTTCTTTCCATACTTGTATCTTTATATCTATATCGTGAAACACATTTTACAAGTACTTCTGCTCTATCCTTGGTATATCCTTCTCTGTGATACAGGGTTTTCTCATTTCCAAAGAAAAGGATTTTTCATTATGTTATTTGCCTATTATACATCCTACACCTCAGTGTTACATGAAAAAAGTAGTACAGATTTCACTATAGTACAAAAGTGAGTGATTATCAATGATCCTGGGTGAACATTAAGCCTTGTATACTATGGTATCAAATGCAAAGACAGAGCAAAAAATAAGCAGCTTGTAAGCGTGAATGATTCTACCAGATCTGACAGCATACTATATGAAGCTTTGTATACTGCCGGGAAACAGTATTACATATCGGGTTCCATGAAGGAAAGGATACTTTTACCATATCTACATATTTTGTATTAAGATCCCTTGACGTCAAAAGTCAAACTTGTCTCTTTACATACTCATAGAGTCAAGAAGTCAACATGCATTCCATATCCTTATAGCAAAATCGCATTATTGGTTGGCTCCTGAAACCACAATCCTTTCATTCCATCCTTGTCTCTTTATATCTATATAATAAAATAGAGTTCTCCAGCACTTTGGCCCGATCCCATGTTTATCATTGTTTGTGATACATGGTGTTCTCATTTCAAAAGAAAAGGATTTTTCATTATCTTACTTGCCTATCATATCTTCTACACCACTGTGTTAATTGAAAAAAATGTAGCGATTGCACTATAGTACAAAAGTTAGTGATTTTCAATGATCCTGCTTGCATATTAAGCCTCCTGCGCTGGGGTATCAGGTGAAGGGGTAGTTTGCGGAATTGACTGCTTGTGAAAGTACATGATTCCAACTGATTTGACTAGACACTATGTGAAGCTTTGTATCCTGTGGGGAGATAGTATTACATAGTGATTTTACTATAGTACAAAAGTGAGTGATATTCCATGATCCCGCTTGAATATTAAGCCTCCTACACTATGGTATCAAATGAAAAGACAGTTTACAAAATCAGCTGCTTGCAAAGGTGGGTGATTCCACCTGATCTGACTGGACACTATGTGAAGCTTTGTATACTGCGAGGAAATAGTATTGCATATCGGGTTCCATGAAGGCAAAGACATTTTTACCATATTTGCATATTTTCTTCTATGATCCCCAGATGTCAAAAGGCAGACCTGAATCTTTGCATACATATAGAGCCATGAAGTCTACATAAATTCCCAATTGTTACAGCAAAATCGCACTATCGGTTGACTCTTGAAACCAAAATACTTTCCTTTTATCCTAATATTTTTATATCAATATCATAAAACACAGTTCACAAGTACTCCTGTCCTATCCTACGTATATCCTTGTGTGTGATACAGGGTTTTCTCATTTCAAAGGAAAAAGATTTTTCATTATCTTACTTGCCTATCATATCTCCTACACCACTGTATTAAGTGAAAAACATGTAATAATTTCACTAGTACTTACTGGTATCTTTATAGACTAGTAGGTTTGTAGCCATTTTTCCTCTGTCTTTTAATATTGACTTATTGTATCCAAAGCTAGTATACTTGACCTCTTGTTTTGAATATTCTGTCATTGACTGCTGTATTCCTTTTGTCACCATTTACTAGCCTCACATGATCTGCTCGTTTTCTCTTCCAGTACTTAGTTTTACCTCAATTTCATTCATTTCTATACCTCGCCTACCACAGTCCCCCCCGGTGTAATTAAATCCTCATTACTTCTTAACAGCCAAATCTCTCATCTGCTATTGCCATTTTTCAGCCACTTTTTTTGCTCAATATCACAGCGACCACCTTTTCACTCTCCATACCTCTTTCAACTTTTACCTACTTTCTACCCTCCACAGTCCTCTTTTAACTACCTATTTGCTGTCCACCGTCTCGAACAAGAGGGACCGAAGACCCTTTTGCAACCTCATGTAAGTTACCTAAAGCATTTTTGGGCACTCTTCATTATGCCACACCAATTCTCAAATCTATAATATCAGAGTCTTACAAAAAGGCATATGCAGAAATCCAGTTTCATGTCTTACAGGAACGCGAATGCCACCCGATCCCTAAGGGTATCATTTGATCCCTCATGTGCTCTTACTCAAGAGACTCATACAGACTACTGGATCGCCATTTTGAACCATTGCAAGCAAGCTACTCCACACCAATCCTCATTTGTACTTTATGAGCGGCCTGTTCTCTACTATGACACAACTGCAAAGAAAGCAGCATTGAAGAGAACTGCATCGAACAATGTTTCTAGTAGCCGGACTGCCATGGAAGCTGAAGATACGATTCGCGACTATAGCAATGGGTCCACTTTGATGACATTTAGCAGGCAACCTTGCAAGCAAGGCATACTGGCTGTGTTCATCAATGAAATCGATGAAAATGCTGCACAACGTGCGGCAAAGCAGGCAGGCAGTACCGGTAAGGGAGAGGATTGGCATGCATAAGCAGTGTTCCATTCACAAGGGCACCTGAAAATCTTTGATCCTAGCAGGATCTATGATGCCTGTTTACAGCCAACTGGTGATATGCAACCTTTAAGGAACTGTGAGTTCTTACCTTTGATTCGTCGTTGGGTCGAAAATAGGGAGCGCCGTCTACCTGCCGTTAGAACAATTGAGATCTGTGGTGGAGTGGGACTACATGGTCCATGGGTCTTGAAATGCCAGGAGCGTACACGTAACTGGATTCTGAAGAGATGGCTAGAGGAGGACATGAGAAACTTGGGCAACTTAGAAGATTATAGTGTTGGAGCTACAGATCAGGAAACTAGGGGAAATAATTCTAAACCCTTATAGGCCAAATACCAATAAAATAAACCCATAGAATTAGTACAGTTCTTGTGTTCATTAATAAATGCGGCATCTTATGAGATGTATATAGCTAGTACAAATACTCTCCAACTGTACCCTTGATGTATCATATGAAGTAATAATATTCTTTGAGTCTATTAGTGATATATACCAGGAACTTGTATCAAATTGGACAACTGTCACACTACGGATACTTTGGCTGTCTTTCCTTCAAGCAGAAAAATACGATCCATTTATAATAGGTGATAAGCAGAAACCTGCTGTATATTGTACAAACTTTGGTGAGGTGTCATGCGCAAATTGCACAAAACACATCAAGGACTCTTCCAGTGACAGTACTCTCCTATCACAACTTGGTCTATGTGCTGTATAGGATTCAACTGAGTATATATTGTAGAAAGATTTACCTGAATCTGGCATAATCTAAATATTTGCCCCTGATGATCCTATAATATTCACAGATGATTTACTGCTATATTATTAAAGTTTTACTCAGTTTCGGGCACACAAGGATCACTGCTTGACAACTTTCATATATTGGTTTGATATCCTAGGTTTAGTGAAATGGGGTTGTATCATAAGGCCCCGACCATTCCATGTGCCACATGTTGCTCTCACTCCGGTACTAACCGGTGGAATACCTGGTCCTCGCTATGACCTTGTAGTACTGTCAGGCCTGGATTTCTCCTACCTCCTACCCTCAGGGACCAGCTATATACAACTACTGCCCACCTTACTCAGTATGCATATTCAGCAACCCTACCTGTACTCTTTGCCCACTTACAGGTTCTGCACGTTGCCACCATTTGTCTACTTTGTATCATCCCTCTGGTACTTTTTTTAACACCATTTGATGTTCTTGAAAAGTTTATTTCGGGCTCTTCCCAGTCCTACAGTTTCAGCTACCTCTCACTGTCAAGCCCTCAGGTCTCTCCTATTATCTCCTCAGAGTCTTAGATGACTTGACCATACTATAAGATGAGACTCATACAAGTTTTTTGCCCAGACAGGCAGTTTGGTTGTCCTGTCAAGTCTGGTCATTTCTAAAGATAGTGTTATATTGAAGTCAGTGGCAACCAAATGTGGTCGATACATCTCTCAACTGCCAGGTCTAGGATTGTATTCCTTGTTCTTGATATAGGTACTTTCATACTTCTATACCTATAGCTAAAATCATCCGCTCTTGTAGTTCAAACTTTTTTTCAGTTTTTTTTTTTCTTTTTCAAATCATATATTACTTGATTAGGGTACAAGAATGTGTATGCAGCGTAAGCTATGGCAAAATGAAAACCCTTAATTTCAAACATCCCTCCCCCTGCCAGGTACAACCCGTCTGTCCCAAGCACCTGTGGTGCGTAGCCAACAGCACCTCTCGCCTCCAGCCAGGCCCATCCCATCCTCTCTAGCGAACTCGGAGAGCAAGAGAAGCCTAAAGAGACACAAGCAGGGAACATCTGGAAGATGCCACCGGGAAATCTCGGCCTGAAGGCACAAAAGAAACCAATTATGATCCCAAAATGTACCCCCTCTCGGGATGACTAGCCAAAAAGTAAAAACTGGGGCGGTAATGCCTCACCCAGTGTGGGCTCAGAAGAAGGAATGGAGGCAAGTGTCGGCCTTTTCACCCTGAGGAAGAACTATACGGCCGGAGGGGCGTTACCACTGACAAGCCCGGAAGAGGTGTAGCAGTAAGGTGCCAGCTTCGGATTGGTGGGTGCCAGAGTACCTCCAGTGGAATGGGGGTAGCAGTAGAGTACCAGCCAGTGGAGAAGTAAGGTGCCAACTTAGGTGGCGGGGCGAGGACTGAGTACGTGATGATTGAAGATGGTAGCAAGATCCAAGCTATCTGTTAGCAGTGGTGTGCTAGCCAGGTGGTGGTGGAGCCGTAGGGTGCACGCCGATCGCAACCGTGGGGAGTATAGATGGAAGGCCTGAGTCCCTAAGCGATAAAAAGACTGTTGGTATCGCCTTCATGTCCTACTAGGCGGCCTCCAGTAGGTCCCAACCAAAGCCCGCTGTTTTACCATGTCTCTTATGTAGTCGCTTGTTCTCAGAGAGATAGTGTCACTATAGTGGATGGGATACCACTAGGTGAAGCGATGAGTGAGGAAGGAGGGTGGCGAAATCGACTGTAGCCTGTTGAGGAAACCTGGCGCAACTCCGCCAGTTTCTTTAGGGGTAGGGATAGAGGAATCCATCCCAATCGCGTGCTGCGAACCGTAATCCAAGCCGTCTGCCAAGATGAAAAAAGCGCTGTAGCCAACCATGCTAATTCTAAGCGAGGCCAGAGCAAAAGTGAGGTAAAGAGGTGCCTGGACATCCTGAGATAACAGAGAAGAGGATAGAGCATACCAGGGGGACGGATTCCTAGGGAATGGGATGGAGAGACACGCCAGAAGGGCAGAAGGATGAGTGGAGATCTCCGACACCTGCCCAAGGTGGGCTGGAGGCAGGGAAAAGTGGCGATAGTTCGGTGTGGTGTTGAGTCTATCCTGAATAGGAAATAAATTTCCAGCACCGGAAGTGTAGCGGAGACGGAAGATGTCTTTTAGTTCATTTTTTCACTTTTTTCTTCATTTTCTTTTCATTTATTTTTTTATATATCACATATTGCTTGTTAGGTACAAGAACGTGCATGCAGCGTAAGCTATGGCAAAAACAAAACCTTAATTCCAAACATCCCTGCCCCAGCCAGGTAAAAGCCGTCCAGCACAAGCTCCTCAGGTATGGAGCCAACCTCACATCTCTCCCCCAGCCAGGCCCATCCCTACCTCGCAAGCGAACTCGAAGAATCAGAGAAGACTAACTAAAAACAAGCCGGAAACATCAGTAAAAACCTCACAGGAAATCTCGGCCCCCAGGCACAAAAGAAACCAATTAATATGGCACAATGCACCCCCTATAGGGATGACTAGCTAAAAGATGGAAACTGGGGCGGTAACGCCTCACCCGGTATCGGCTTACAAGGAGGTATGGAGGTAGGTGTCAGCCTTGTCACCTAGAGAAAGGGTTGTTGGGCAGAAGTGGCAGCGCCACCTTCAAGCCCTGACGACATAGAGCAGTAAGGTGCCAGCTAGGGTTGGGTTGTTGCCGGAGAGACTCCAGCAGAATGGGGCTAGCAGTACGGTGCCAGCCAGGGTAGCAGTAAGATGCCAGCTTGAGTGGTGGTGCGGGTGCAAAGCCCGCGAAGAGTGAAGACCGCAGTAAGAGGCAAGCTGTCTGGTAGCAGTAGGGTGCCAGCCAAGGTGTGGTGTAGCAGTAGGGTGCCAGCCGATCGCAACCGCGGGGAGTCCAGGAGGAAGGCATCTGCCCCTAAACGACAAAAAGGCTGTCGGTATCATGTTCATGTCCATCTAGTCGGCCTCCAGCAGGCCCCCAAACAACGCCAGCTGTTTTACCACATCTCTCATGTAGTCCCTTGTTCACAGAGAGATAGTGTTACTATAGTGGATGGGATACTACCAGCAGAAGAGATGAGTGAGGAAGGAGGGTGGCGAAATCAACCGTGCCCTATTGAGGAAACCTGACACAACTCCTCCACTTTCTTTAGGAGGAGGGATACATGAATCCATCGTAATCGCGTACCGCAAACCGTAATCCCAGCCGTCTGCCAAGATGAAGAAAGGATTGTAGCCGACCGCGCTGATGCTAAGTGAAGCTAGAGCAAGCGCGGGGTAAAGAGGTTTCTGGACATCGCGAGATGCCAGAGGAGAGGATCGAGTATCCCAGGGGGGTAGACTCACAGGGAAACAGATGGGGAGACAAGCTCCGAGTCTAAAAGGATGGATGGAGATAGCCTACACCCCGCCAAGGGGAGGGTGTAGACTGAAAAGTGGTGATAGTTTTGGTGTGGTGTTGAGTCTATCGCAAATAGGAAATAAATTTCAATCACCCGAGGTGTAGCGGAGACGGAAGATGTCTTGCAGTTCATTTCTTTTTCTTGTTCAATTTTTTCACTTTTTCTTTTTTTTATATCATATATTACTTGATTAGGGTACAAAAATGTGCATGCAGCGTAAGCTATGGCAAAAAGAAAACCCTTCTTGTAGTTCGTTTTAAATATTAGTATTTTATTATTTGTATTTTCAGCTTGCCAGGAGTAACAATAGTAGCACTATACCTCCTGGGCCATATATCATATTCGCTGTACTGCCAGACTTCTTTGGTTGGGATAGGATACAAGGAAATTGTAGGCTACAGTCATTGCGCATATTTGGTCTTATACTACGGCACAATGCTGGTACAGTGATGCTGGACTAAAGTTCCTTTCCTTTCAAGCCATTGGACTGCCATTGCCCATTAGGAAGGTCTTCAGTCATGTAATCGCCATATTACGCATAGCTAGACTGTTGTTAGGGTTGAAGGGTTGAGATATGTGACGGAATTGCTTTAAACCTATGATTAAGATTCAGAGCCATGAACAGTTGTTATGATCCCTAACTGGCTTCCCTTCTCAGCAATGTGTAGAAGAGACTAGTCTTGTTCTTCTTCTCGCGATAACAGCTCTTAGCCCGGTAGTAGAGATCTGTTAGCCATGAATGTCGTGTTTCTGGTCCGTATCGCCAATTGTACTCTTTCTTCAATCCTACTCACATAGTAGAGTCTTCAACTTACTGATGTGTATTTATTAAGAATGTAAAGGGTTTATACCAATAAAAACAAAACACAAGGGGACAGAAAGTAACTCAGAATGAAGCATTAAGAGCTCATCTCCTGTATCTCTCTTTTCTCTGCCCATTTCTTTTCTCTTTTTCTTTGATTAATATATTCTTATTATTATTTCGAGTACAAGAACTCACATGCAGACCTAGCTATTGCGTAAACAATCCCCCTTCCTCCTCCCGCCAGGTCCAACTGCATCACCAAGACCCTCTGGCATGAGCCTAACAGCACATCTCGCTGCCAATACAAGGCTGTACAGACCCTGCAAACGAACTCGGCAGATATCAGAAACCTAACTGTGATCAAGTAGGAAAACATAAGAAGGTAACCACACTGGACAGCGCAAAAAATGAACAAAGTGAACAACTTCAAAGCAATGCCCCACTATAACAAAGCAAGGTATACTTGCTGGCAGCTGAAACTGAGGAGGTTTTCCAATGACGGGATGCTACTGAGATAAAAGACTTCCTGCAGGTGCAAAAAGAGAGGGTAGAGCAGTATAGTGCAAGTCGAGGGAGGGCGTAGAAGCAGGGTCCCAGGTAATCCAACAGCCGGAACAGGGGTGCAACTGAATTTGACTGCATCAACTCTCCGTAATTGTATTCGTCTCTTACTAGGCTGCCTCGCAAAGAGGAAGAGGGGGGAGATGCCCAAAGTAGTGAGTTGGGAGATGTTCTGGGATAACGCAAACCATATTCCCAGCCGTGTGAAGAATGGAAAGCGCGCAGTCGTGAACTGTGAGGATGGTCCTCGCTACTATACGAGAGAGGCGACAATGTGCGACACACACGGTCTTCTGGAACCCGCCCAAAGGAAATGCTCAAAGCGTGAAAGAGTAAAAGAGGATAGCGGGAGGAGGAGGTAGGTGCCTGACACTCCTGGGCTGCCGCTATTATTGGAGAAAAGATAGGGGGGGGTGGTTCATGAAGTCCGACAGTTGAGGGTTGATTCCAAGCGTGATCAAAATACAGGTGACGGAGGATGGTGCATCAGTAAGGTTTCTTTTTTTCCTTGTCTTCTTTTTTTCTTTTTTTGGTTATTTTTTATCATTATGTATTTATTATTTACATTACAAGAACTTGCATGTACCGCTAGCTATGGAATAAACAAAACCTTAATCTCCAAACCGCGCAAGAACAAAAGTAACAAAGCGCACTAAATATAAAATCCTCCCAACCGTTGTCTGATAGCGGACAGGAAATCCCTAAGAAAGTAAAGCAAACCAGTGTATAGGGAACACAGAAACCAAATACTAACACGATGGAAAAAACTTAGTAGTTGGCTGCTTCAGTCAAGGCTTGAAGCTATTAATGGAGAGCTCCGGTTAAGGGGAACTGGGCACTGAGGGGGCATTCCAGCAAGCTGGTACCATACATAGAGGGAATCTGGTGGCGGTGACATTGAGGTACCTGGCGAATCAGTGGAGGGTATTTGTATGGGACTATAGATCGCTGTCCCAGATGATGTCACTGAGCCTCGAGAGGTAGCACTCACCCGCTTCCTTGTACAATGCGTAGTAAAGGATAGCGTATAACAAGTTCTCCTCATCTTACACACAGAGGGGGTAGAGGTGCGTCAGATCGTCAGTAAAGTGGAAAGGGTGGGCAGGAAGTTAACTCTTGCCGGAGTGCATTTGGTTGATACTAGTGGCTATGAACCTCGCAAGGCCCATGAAGGTATTTGGTGGGAGGGTGGGAGAGTAGGGCTAACTAGGTAGGTAGGAGGAAATGGGTAGCCCAATTCTTAAAAAGCATGGTTCTCATGCTCCACATGATTGACTGATAGGAGGGGACTGATCCCTTACATGCAGTTGATCCAGTAGAAGGAGGTCGATCCAGGCTGTCAGTACTGGGTCAATATTGTTTATCAAGGGTAATGTGCTGTGGGCGATTGCTGTCCTAGGTAAGTGTTTCCATATCGGAGCGCAAGCGGGGCTGGTCTTCCAGGGAAGTGGAGTGTCGACTGATATCAGGCCCCGGGAGAAATGGTGGTGGTCTTCTAGGGCTCAGAAGGGAGCAGACCTCGAGAAAGACAGCTGGAGCTGCGCAGATGCTCGGTTGGCTTAAGGCGAGAGGAAAACCTGGGGTATAGCAGTACACCTGTGTGAGATGACGATCATTATCGGCAGGGGAGCGAGAGCCAATTGGCGCACCAGGATGCCAACTGGGATCCCGGAGAAGTAATAGGTTAGCCACATTTGGACAGTCCTCCCACAGACAGACATGCAGTCCAATAGAGTAAGGTTCGGTGAGAATGGGTTCGCCTATAGAAGAGAATCGTAGATGTGAGTAAGGAAGCCAGTCAGTGACAGAAGAAGGGGGGGAGGTCCTTGCTAGGCATGTCGAGCCACAGTATTGTTGCAAAGGCCCCTGGGGCCAGAGCGAGTCTTCTGGCAAAGTGTGAGGTCATACCAGAGGGGCATGAGGTAGTGGAGGAGACGAATGAGTAGCCAAGCCAGAGGACGAGTTTGGAGGGGTGGAAGAGGTTATGCGCTTATAGCACCAGGATCGGGAGGGTGGGACGTTTTGTGCCAGAGTCACTCAGTGAATGAGCATGGTCTGGCAGATCGAAACAATAACCCCTAGTTATCTTGTCCACACCGGGAGAGACCTGGTGATGTCCTGGAGGCTCTGGACATTCCTCCGATCAGAATTGGAGGCAACTTTGAATGCAAAGTGGTCCACGTAGGAATGGATGAGGCACTTCAGGACCGGTAAGTAAAGGTGTGAAAAACAAATGATAAACAGAAGTGGCAAAATTAGGGATCCCTGTGGGGTGGCGACCAAAATGTGGGAAAAGCCCTGGGAAGCCCAATGGATAACCAGGCAGCTAGAGCAGTGGTGGAAGAGGGACCTTATCCATGAGACCATGTAGGAGTTGACAGCTTTGGTGGGAAGCTTTGTGCAAACTGTTGTAGCTGAGAGGTTGTCACAGCGGACCTTCTGGACGAGGAAGAAGGTTGAGACCTGCAGTTTGGCGCACAGGAAAAGCGGAACCTCATAGGACAGAGTGGATACCACGTCCAAGGTACTCAAGCCTGGGAGTGAGCCGGTTTGGTAAAGGGATAGGAGGCCCAGGAAACGAGCCAGGGTAGTGAGGGGGGTTACTATAATCCTCTTAAGAATCTTGAAAACATTTTATAGGAGGACAAGGATTCCCAATGAGGCTAGTGTATGATAGGAGGATTTCGCGAGCTTGTTCTGTACGATGCCATTTTTCCTCTTCAGGGATGGGGGATGATGCGGGTAGAGGACCATGGGGCCAAGAACAGATGATAGGGTGCTGGGCTTTATGAGGTGTACCCACTTGCAAATCGAGCAAGATATGTGGTCTGGCCCACACAGAGAGGCGAATGAAGAGGTTCTAAGGTCCACAGTGATTTCTTCTGGTATCAGCACGTGGACATCCCTAAATTCGCACAGGATGAATGGGGGTCTCAAAGACAGTCTTTCGGTAATGAAATCCGACACGAGTGCTTCATTGATTGCTGTTGCCCTCTCTACCCTAGATATCTGTGGGAACCTCTCTGGAGGTCTGCCCAAGACTAACTGCTTCTCAGTACATAGTGTCTGGGGTGTAACTGTTTTCCAACAATTGTTCCAATATTAGTTCTTGCCCTTCTTTATGCCCTCCAAATATAGACTCTGTGGGCTCTTGCATTTCTGCTGCAATGAGGGGAGAGGATCCCTCCTTACTGTGCAGACAGTTGAGTGTAATGCAAACTTCCGCACTTCAATGTTGGGGGATGACCAGGCCCTGGACCTGTTAGAGGGCCTCTTGGAAGGCATATAGAACTTCAGCATGGCCCTCAATCTCCGCACGACCATCTTCATCGCCGGGATCTTTCTTTGTTTCTTCGCTTATTTTCTCCAGTTTCTTTTTTGATCATCAAGTATATATTTTTACTTAGGGTACAATAACTTGCATACAGTGCTAGCTATTGCATAAACAATCCCCATTCCTCACTGTGGAGGGCCCAACCATATCTCCAAGACGTTCTGGTATGGCCCTCACTGTGTCCGTTGCCCAGAACAAAAACCTGGCCCTAGCTTACCAGCGAACTCAGAGAATAGGCGAAGCCAAACTAAGCACAAGGAGGAAAATATGGGAAAGTAACCATGTGTAACATCACACAAAACAAATAAAAGAAAAACACACATACCAGACCTTACAACCACTAAGCCAGATATACACGCTTGCAGCGGAAACCATAGAAGCTTTCATGGAATGTGAAGTAACAGAGACATTGGGCCATCTCTGTGTGTGGCCCGAGAGGGGGGAGCATTAGCATGCTAGCTGAGAGTGAGTGTAGCAGTTGGGTGCAAGCTGACCTGATTATCAGAACAGGGTGGAAATCGAACTCGACCATGTCAACTCGTGCTAAGCTTGTTCATGTCTTACTACGCAGTTCACAGTGGCAGAAGGTAAGTGATTTTACCACGTCTCGCATGTAGTCCCGTGTTCTCCATGAGATACAAGCACTAACAGGATGTGATAAGACTGTTTAAGGCGACCATACGAGAGGCATAATCTACCCATGTGCCTGTTGATGAGTGCTTGCGTACTGCAAATCGTTTTTCCAGCAGTCTGAAGTATGGGAAGCCAGCAGTTGTCGAACATCAGGTAGGGTCTCTGTAAGCGACGAATGTGGTGAGAACCGCCAGCATGCACAGCATGCTGGCATTCTGTGGAAGGAAAGCCCTGATGCTTAGAAAAGCAGTGGACAGCAGTACGTAGAAGATGGAAATCAGCACCACTCCAAGGCCGTAGCCATCGTTGAAGGTGATGGGGCATAGATGGTTTTTTAAGTCGGAGTGTGGACTGTTGATTTTAAGCCCGAGGAAAATAGAGGACATGGAGGATGGGTCATACCCGGGCTGTTTTACTGCTTCTTTTTTTCTTTGATTTCATTATTGTGTATTAGTTTTTATTTGAGGTATAGGAACTTGCTTGCAGCTCGAGCTATGGTATAAACAATCTGGATTCCTGCCTCGGCCAAGCTCGACAGGATCACGAAGACCATCTGGTATGGGCCTAACTGCACATCTCACCGAAATGAAAAATCCGTCCTCACCTTATGAGTAAACTCGGAGAATAGGAGAAGCCTAACCAAGAACAACCAGCAAAATATAGGAAGGTAATCATTCTGAATATCTGAGAAACTGAAGAAAAGGAAGAACAGGCAAAGTAGATCCCGCAACAACCTGAGCCAGATGTGGGCGCTGCCAGGAGAAAACGTTAGAGGTGAGCAAGAAATGCGACATATCCGAAAAACGGGTGCCTCCTGTTGTAGGAGGAGAAGGAGGGTGGAGCAGTAGGAGGTTACCAGGGGGAGGGTGTAGCAGTAGGGTGCAAGAGGATCCAACCTTCAGAACTGGGAGGAAACTGAAAGTGAACGTGTCAACATTCGACAATCGTCTGCGTGTCTTTTCAGGGAGTCACCAGTATCTGAAAGCAATCCATTTTACTGGTCACTGATTTAGTTCCTTGTTCTCTGAGAGATAGTTTCACTTACTGGATGGGATACCACAGCCTAAGCTAAGGGTGGGGAGGGGCAAGATGGACACCTGTACCTCTCGATGATTTCTGACCAACTGTAAATCCTGTTTTCACCTTTCTGAAGCACAAGAAGCTCGCGCTCGCTAACTAGGTGAACAGGCCTTACCAGGCGAGGAAAAGGGAGAGAGATGACAGCCCGGGAAGCATACCGGCACCCAGAGGAAGGAGAGACCTTAGGTACAGAAAAGAAGAAGAAGGCAGTACGAGGAGGATGGAGATGGCTATCACTCTTAGGTCATAGCCATCGAGGGAAAGAGGGTGACTGGATGGTTCCTGTAGTCCCAGCGTTGAGGGTTGATCACGAGTGCAACGAAAATAAAAAAGATAGAGCATGATTCATCCAGAAATCGTTTTTGGTTCTTGTTTCCTTTTTTCTCCTTTTTTTACCATCATGTATTCATTGGTTACAGTACAAGAACTTGCATGTACCACTAGCTATGGCATAAAAGAACCTCAATCTCAAAGCTTGCAAACCTAAAGGAAACAATTTGCAGCAAGTGGTAAAATCCTACAAATGGTGACTGATAGTGGACACAAAATCCTGCAGAACTAAAGCAAGCCAGTACAAAATTGATGACGAAAAATAAAAGCAATGTGGAAAAGATAAAGGGTTCTCGAATTGAACAGGTCTAAAGGCACGCGTTGCGGGTCAAGGCTGGAAGCCATGGATTGGAAGCTCCAGAGAGGTGGGAGAGGAAGTGCACAGGGGGTCCCAGTATGATGGGGGTGTATCTCGAATCAAACTGGTTGGCGTGACATTTATGTATCTGGCCAGATTGTGGAAAGCATCAGTATAGGGTCCATCGTGAGCTGTTCCTGCCGATATCAGTGAGACCTGGGAGGTGGCACTTAGGATGGACCTTTTGGGGCTCTCAGTATAGGATGGTATGAGAGAAATCCTCCTCATCCTGCGCACAAAAAGGAGGGAGGGGGGAAGCGTTGTCTACGAACGAAGAGAGGTGGGCGGGGAGATAGCTTTTTCCCGGGCACATCTGTTCGATCCAGCTCCACATGAATCTGCGATAGCTCATAAAGAGATGGGGTTAGAGAGGAGGGGCATGGCAGTATCAGCATAGGGGAAGAACACGGGTAGCACAATCCCTGGCAAGTGCTACATTCACACTCGCCTTGACAGACTGAAAGGCGGGGAACCCATCTGTCAGCAGGATTTTGTGTGACGGAAGGAGCTCAGGCCAGGGCATAAGGATTTGACCCAAAGTATTGATGAAGGGCAAGGTCCAGTACGGAATCACGTCTAGGGGTAGGTGTTTCCCTGCAGCGGGATAGGAGGGGTTAGACTTGCAAGGAAGAGGAGTGATGACAGATGTTAGACTCCGGGTAAAGTGACCATAGTCCACTAGGGCCAAGAAGGGGGAGGAGGACAAAAATCAAGGAGAGAATCGCTCAGTGGCTGGGTTGGCCTGCAAGGCGAGGTACACAAGTTGGAAAGTAGCCAACCTCTGTCAGTAGAGGATCAACAGTGGGAGGGGGGTGACAGCCAATTCGCTTTCCAAGATGGTAACCAGGGTCAAGGAAGAACAATTTGTCACCAATCTTGGGACAGTTCTCCAAAAGACGGACATGCGGTCCAGGACGATGACACTTTGTGCGAAATGGTCCAATGCATAGAGGTAGATTGGTAGATGAGAGAGAATGCCAGGTGGTAGCAGAGAAAGAGGGAAAGGCCCTTGCTGTGCCTGGAGAGTCTCTGAATCATTGCAAATGCCCCTTGGCCCTGGGCAGGTCTTCTGGTGAAGTGCGAGGTGGTGCCTTTAGAACACATGGTGGTAGAGAGCATGAACAAGTAGCCAAGCCAATGGAACAGCTTGGAGGGGCGAATGAGGAGACCATCTAACAAGAGCAGAATCACAGGTGGTGGCACCTTCTGTACTGGGGTCATCACTTGTGTGAGCTCAGTCTTTGGGATCGTGCAGAATACGCGCAGTCTGTCAGCTTTCCCGTCGAGGGTTCTTGTGATACATTGGACTCTTGGGACCTTCCGCCGTGATGAACCGGGGGCAACCGTGACAGCGAAGCCGTCCATCTAGGAAAGGACATAGCCCTGTGGGAATAGGAAGTAGAGGGTTGAGACATATATAACAAACAGGAGTGGTAAAATCCCAAAACCATACGGGGTACTGCCCAAAACTAGTGAGAAGACATGGAGGGGCCACAGGAAAACCAGGCACAAGAGGGCCCATGGAGGAAGGACCTTATCCGTGAGACTATGTCCGGGTAGGCCACCTTGGTGGTAGGCCTGTCGCTGAATACAGGGGCCAAGTCATTGTCGAAACCGCCCTTAATGTCGCAGAAGATGGTTGAGACCTGGTACTTAGGGGGTTTGCATAGGTGAACCTCATAGGACAGGGTCGCTAGCGAATCTAATGTACTCAACCCTGAGTGGGTTCCAGTTTGGTGGGGGGACAAGAGGCACAGGAAGCAGGCAAGTGAGGAGAGTCGGGTCACTATAATCCTCACAAGAGTCTTAGAGACAATCTCTGGGAAGTTGATGATCCCCAATGAGGCTTGATTGTCATAGGAGAATTTCCCCAACTTGTCTAATCTGATACCATTGTGTCTCTTCCACGAAGGGGGATTGTATCCGCACAGTACAAATGGGCCGCAGAGAGACATCTGGATGCAGGGGTTCACTACGTGTACTCTGGTCTAAATCGAATCTGGTATCTGGTCTGGGTCAAGAGCAGACGACAAGGAAGACCTCTGGAGTGCAACAGTTTCGGCCCCAGGATCTTCTTTTTTAATTTTTTTAATTTTTCACTATTTTCTTTCATCATGTATTTGTTGTTATTCAGGGTACAAGAACTTGCATGCAGCGCTAGCAATGGCATAAACAATCCCCATTCCTCCTTCCGCCTGGCCTGACCATATCCCTTGGACCCTCTGGTATGTGCATAACAGCACATCTTGCCTGAAAGAAAACCCTGTCCCTACCTTGCAAGGAAACTCAGAGAACATGAGAAGGCTAACAAAGAACAATGAGGAAAACATGGAAAGGTAACCACCTGGAACATCAGGGAAACAAAAAAAGCAAAAACATGCAACTTAGATCCCGCAACAACCTGAGTCAGATATAGGGGTCGGAAGCAGAACATTGTAGAAGCCAGCGCACAATGTAATGCAACCAAGAAAATGGGCTGCCAGTGGGGGGGAGTCAGCAAAGGATGGTGCAGTAGGGTACAAGCCGAGGAGGGTGTAGCATTAGGGTGCAAGCCGATCCAACTGACAGAACCGGATGGAAACCAAACGTGACGGTGTCGACTCTCAGTAACAGTGTTCGTGTCCTTCTAGGCGCTCCCCAGTGGCTGAAGGCAAGCATTTTACAACGTCTCTCGTGTAGTCTCATGTTCTTTGTGAGATAGCGTCACTTAGTAGATGGGATACCACCGCTTAAACCGATGGTAGGTAGGAGTGAGATCGACCAGTACGCCTGTTGTAGGGTCCTCACGTATCTCAAACCGTGTTCCCAGCCATCTGAAGTATAGGAAACGAATGGTCGAGGACCGCGTGGTGGGGCCTCGCTAAGAGAGGAGAGGGGCGAGAACGGGAAGCGCGAAAGGCATACCGGCACCCAGAGGAAGGAAAGTCCTGCTGCGTAGAAATCCAAAAGAGGGCCATGAGGAGAGAAGGGAAATTCCCGTCACTCCTTGACCGAGCCCATCGTGGGAGGGGAGGCGGGGTGGATAGTTCGCAAAGACCAAGCGTTGAGGGATGATTTCAAGCGTGAGGAAAATAGAGGAGACAGATGATATTTGGTCCCCTGGGTCTTTTTTGGTTTTCTTTTTTTTTCTTTTTTTTATCTTCATGTATTTGTTATTATTTAGGGTACAAGAACATGCATATAGCGCTAGCTATGGCATAAACAATCCCCATTCCTCCCTCCGCCCGGCCTGACCATATCTCCAAGACCCTCTGGTGTGGGCCTAACCGCACATCTCACCACATAGAAAAACACATCCCTACCGCGCAAGCAAACTCAGAGAATAGGAGAAGCCTAACCAAGAAGAAAGCTGGAAAACAGCGGAAGGTAACCGCCTGGAATATCTAGGAAAAAACAAAGGAAAAACAAGGACTATAGATCACACAATAACCTAAGCCAGATATACGCGCTGGCAGCAGAAAACTGTATAAGTCATCCCGGAAAGCGACACAACCGGGAAAATGGGCCACCTGTAGGGGGGAGGCAGGTGCGCGTGGTGCAGTAGGATGCAAGCCGGGTGAGGTTGTAGCAGTAGGGTGCAACTCCATCCAACCAACAGAACAGGGTGGAAACCGTACCTATGCGGCTCAACTTTCGGGAACCGTGTTCGTGTCCTTCTAGGCAGTCCACAGTGGCAGACGGCAAGCATCTTACCCCGTCTTTCAAGTAGTCCCTTGTTCTCCGAGAGATACCATCACTTATTAGATGGGATACCAGCGCTTAAACCGACCGCGGGGAGGGGTGAAGTCGACCGCTGGCCCTTTTGTAGAGTACTCGTGTACTGCAAACCTTATTCCCAGCCGTCGGAATTATGGGAAGTGAAAGGTCGCCCACGGTAATGAGGGGCGAGAACGGGCAGCGTGAAAGGCATACGGGCACCCCAAGGAAGGAAACCTCTGATGACTCGAGGCAGCCAAAGCGGGCAGTGAGGAGAGGTGTAAAATCGCAGTCACTCCTAGGGCAAAGCCATCATGGGAGGAGAGGGGGACTTGATGGTTCGTGAACTCCTAGCATTGCGGGTTGATTTCAATTGCAAGCAAAATAGAGGAGACAGAGGATGTTTGGTCCCTTGTGTCTTCTTTTTGTACTCTTTTCGCTTTTTTTTATTTTTATCTTCATATATTCTTTGTTTACGGTACAAGAACTTGCATGCAGCGCTAGCTATGGCACAAAGAACAACCTTAATCTCAAGGACCCGCGAACACAAAAGAAACAATCACACCAAACTATAAAATCCTCCTAACTGTGTCCGATAGCCAACACGAAATCCCCAGGAACTAAAACAAAAAAATACAAAATTCATAACAAAAAATAAGGCCAACTGGCAGCCAAGAGCACATGTCGGGTGGGGACAAACGGGGGGCGGGGGCCCCTTCCCAGGGCGCGAAACTGAAAATTGGGAGAGCCACGTTAGCGGAAGCAGAAGTGAGCGGGGGGTCCCAGCACGCGGGTGGCATGCCAGTAGGGAAGCCTGTGGCGGTAACATTCAGGTACCTCACCATGGAGTGCAGTGAGTCCTCGTTGGTCCATAGGGGGCTGCCTCCGCCGAGGTCCGTGAGCCCCGGGAGGTGGCGCTCACGAGGCTCCTTGCGAGACTCGCAGTATAGGATAGTATGAGCGAAATCCTCCTCATCCTCTCTACAATAAGGGCAGAGGGGGGAGGGGTCATCAGTAAACCAGGAGGAGTGGGCAGCAAGGTAGCTCTTGCCCGAGCACATCTGATGGCTCCTGCCCGCTATGAATCTCCCCAGGCCCATGAAAGGATGGGGTCTGAGGGTCGCAGTGTAGGGGTAGTACGGCGGGGGGAGAAACTGGGCAGCCCAGCCTTGGAGGAGAGTGTTTCGCAGCCGCAGCTTGACTGACTGGTAAGACATGGTTTCCGCCGCCACCGGCGTCTGGTCGGGCAGAAGGAGGCCGGGGGAGGCCACTAGGACTGAGCCTGAGGGGTTGATGAATTGGATGATCCTGTGGGCAATTGCGTCCAACGGAAGGTGTTCCCTTTTGGGGGGACAGGGGGGAGGGGACTTCCAGAGGAGTGGGGTGTAAATGGAAGTGAAACCCCTAGTATATCGGCGGTGGTCCTCCGGAGCCTGGAAGGGGGAAGAGGTAGGAAAGGATGGCTGCAGCCTGGCTGTCACCGGGTTGGACTCAGGGAGGAGGCAGACAAGCTGAACAGCCACCAGCCTTTATCAGTGGAGAACCAGGAGCGGGAGGGGGGGCAGGGTCGACAAACATGCCAGGATACCAACCGGGGTGGACGAGAAGCAGTTCATCACCCATTTCTGGACGGCCCTCCAAAAGATGGATATCCTGTCCAGGAGGGTGAGGCTAGGGGAGAAGAGGTCCGCCCCATAGAGGAGGATGGGGGAGATGAGGGAGGAAGCCAGCCGGTGGCAGAGAGAGGGGGAGAGACCCTTTCCGGGCCTGGAAAGCCTTTTGATCGTCGCAAAGGCTCCTTGGGCCAAGCCAAGCCTTCTCATGAAGTGGGAGGTAGTGCCTTTGTTTCAGGAAGTGGATGAGGGCACGAACCAGTATCCATGCCAGCGAATCAGTTTGGAGGGGCGGAAAAGGAGCCCATCTATCAAGACAGTGATCGCGGGAGGATGGACCTTCTGTGGTGGGGTAACCCAGTGCATGAACTCTGTATTTGGGATTTAGAAGGCAACTCTTAGCCTTCCCGCTTTCGTCTGGAGTGCCTTGGTGATGCCCTGGAGCCTCAGTACGTTCCAGCGATAAGAACCAGAGGCAACCGTGGCAGCGAAGTCGTCCAGGTAGGAAAGGATTAGGCCTCGAGGGACCGGGAAATGAAAGGAGGATACCTAAATCACAAATAGGAGGGGGGAGATTGGGGACCCCTAAGGGGTGCCAACAGAGACTGGAGAAAAGAGTTGGGGGGCCGCATGGAAAACCAGGCAGCAGGAGCGGCCATGGAGGAAGGACCTGATCCACAAGACCATGTACGGGTTGACCGCCTTAGTTGCCAGCCTGTCGCAGAGGATGTGGGCCATGACATTGTCGAATCCGCCTTTGATGTCGAGGAAGAGTGTGGAGACCTTGATCTTAGGGCGCATGAAAAGTTGAACTTCATGAGAGAGGGTTGCCGCTGCATCAAAGGTACTCAGACCTGGGAGGGAACCAGTTTGGTGGGGGGACAGGGGCGCAGGAAGGGGGCCAGGACAGAGAGGCGGGAGGCCATAACCCTCTCCGGGATCTTCGAAATGGTCGCGAGGAGGATGATGGTACGGAATGAGGCTGGGGTGTCGTAAGCGGGTTTCCCGGGCTTGACGAGGACTATCCCGTATGCTCTCTTCTGGGAGGGGGGATGGGGGCCATACCGGACGAGGGGGCCAAGGACTGCGGGGAGGATGCTTGGGTTCAATGAGTGGACCTTCTTCCGAACAGAGTATGGGATCTGGTAAGGGCCGCGGGCGGAGGAAGAGGCGGAGCTTCTGAGAACAGTTGTAACTTCCACGGCTGACAGTCTGGGAACATCTTTGAATTTCTCCAGAATCGCTGAAGGGCCCGATGAATGTTTCTCCGGGAAGAAGTGGGAGAGCAGGGCTGTATTTATGTCCACGGGGTTTTCAGCCCCAGGTAGCTGTGGGAACCTGTCTGGGGGCCTTCCGAAGGGTTGAGTGGAAGGCAGTCCTTTGAGCCGTGAGGTCCGGAGTCCACCAGGGTTTGGAATGGGGGGAGGATTTCTTGTCCGAGGTGTGTAGCCTGAGGATAGTCTTAAGTCTGCCAAGGGCAGTGTCAAACCAGGTCGTGAGAGTATGGGGCATGGTGAGGTGAAGAGGGGGGTCGAATCTCGCGGCCTTAATCGCATCCTCGAGGGAGAGCCAGTCGGTCTTCTTCCACGCAGGTGCAGGGGGTGGGGGGCGGGCCAATGGCGGTAACAGCGCAATGAGGATGGGGCCATGGTCGGAGCCTGTCAGGGGCAATGGAGTCTCCCTTGACTGAAGGTTGGGGGACTGAGAGGAGTAGGCAAATGCGAGGTCTATTACTGAGGGGCGTAGGCTGGGATCGAAGGGGAAGTAAGTGAGTACACCAGAGGTGTTCAGGAGGCAGAAACCTTCCTCCTCAGCCTTTTAAAAGTAAGGGGCTGAGGCGCCTAGGTCCGAGATCGAGACAAGGCGGCCCGGGTCAGCTGAGGGGTGGTGTATGTTGAATTGTCCGACAACCAGCATCGGTGTAGAGATATGGGAGAAGGCAACCTCTGGAGTGATGGTTCAGCGAAAGGGGGAACCATCCCAGGTGCTATAGAGGTTCGCAACTCGGAACTTGGTAATGAATGAATCAAAAAAGCCAACAGAAGAATAAAAATCAACAGCCATCCAGTCCCTAGCATCTATAAAGACTGGGAGGACCGAAAACTGTTGAGTGGTGGAGATATGTAGGTAGCAGGCCACTGTGGGCTTACCACCAGGAGGGCAAGGCAGCAAAAAAGGGTTTAAATCCTTGGAACGACGGGGGTCTCTTCCTGTGCAGCAGGGGGTCTTGGAGGGCAACAAGGGTAGGGGGGTGAACTAACAAAGAAAATGAATTAAAGAGGGAGAGAAACACATCCCAGCTTCCCAAGCAGTTGTGTTGAAGTACGGATATCGGGTTACGGGAGTCCGCCACCAGCGCGGAACTCGTAGGAGAGGTGGGACCAACCATTACACGCCTTCTGGCATCTTAGGCTGGGGGAGAGGAGTGGCAGATTTCTGCCATGCAGGGTTCAGCCAGGCACCTCCTGCGGGTTTTGGGGCAGGAACGGGGGGACCTGTTGTTGGGGCATCAGCACGCGTAGGGCGGGGTGTTTCAAGACCATCAGATTCCTGCATTGAGGGTTGATTTCAAGCATGAAGACAATGACGGGTGTGGATGATGGTTCATCTACTCGCCTTTTTTTTTTTTTTTTCATCTTCAATTTTATTCTTTGTTTAAGGTATACCCTCTGTATGCAGTGCTAGTGATGACCGACACAAGAAACCTCCACCCCTACTCCAGCCAGAAACAGCCAGAAGAAAAACCGTCACGAGGTCCATGAACAGCGGAGACCTGGTGCCCAGCCCTTGGGCCCCACGACTTGAACGCGGAAGGGTCTCTCCTAGGGTTACCAACTCCAACACCCCACGCAGTCGAAAAAACTCCCGTGCCCCGCAACTTGTAGTATACACAAGCGGTAAAGGCTGTAAAGAGAAAGCCACACTAGCGTATTAGAACAAAAGAAACCCCGCTTCCCGACAGTATTCATAACCCCCAAAGCATCCACCCCCCCAAACGATCTTAACCCGGCTGATCTATGCCACCTGCGACAATAAACCTGGATGGCTAAGGGGTGAACCTGGCCCTGTGGATGGGAAAGCGAAAGGAGAAAAGCCCGAGCCGAGGAAACAAGAACCCGTGGCATGGCACAGGGACTTGTGCCATCCAGACCTGGAAGACTGAGGAAGCCAGCGGAGGGGTGACGAGGTAAGGCGGTGTAACAGCAGGGTGCAAGCCAATCCAATCATCAGGGCAAGACGGAAACCGAACGCGACCGTGTCAACTCTCGGTAATCGTGTTCGTGTCTTTCTGCGCCGTCCTCAATAACAACAGGCAAGCGTTTTGCCCCCTCTCCCCTGTAGTCCCTTGTTCTACGAGCGATAGCGTCACTTAGTGGATGAGATACTGTAACCGGTACTGGTGACTGGTTTAGGATATTCATGTATCAGGTGATACTGTTTGAGTTTTGAATTTGTTTCAGGAAACAAGGTGCGCCTCTAGCCTGATAGTATAGGGTTTGATACTCTATATGTTTTATGTTTGGTTTCGAGTATCGGTTTGATACTCTATATGTTTTATGTTTGGTTTCAAGGCTACCGTTTTGGAGTCTATTATGTTATGAGAACAAGGCTCTCGGTAGCCTAGGAAGTGTATTTAAGAACTGCTACTCTTTCCGTTAGAAGGAGTAGACTTCGGCAGACAGAGTTTTCAATATACTTGGTTGAACAGTTACTTTCTTCAGTTCGTTTCAAGAATCTTTAGTCTAAGACCTACCAAACATCTCGGAGACTTCAGTAGTTGCGATACAGTAAGAAGTCTATTCAACAACCTTGGCTAAAGCCTCCGGACCTTGATTCGCTAGCTACCGCCACGGTAAAGAACAAAGCCCGTTAACCCTACGATTACCGCATCTCCTGAGAGGCGGTTACATTTTTTTAACTTCAGCAAGTTACCAAGATAGAAGGCGTTCTGGGACCAAGTAAGGGCAAAGCCCCTGAGAACGGTTCTCAACAGCGCACCAGGGATTCAAAAGGATGGATCACGAAGACTCAAGCATTGGAGCAGGCAGCAAGCGAAGCAGCCGCTAGGCAATTAGCCAGAGATGCTGCGGAACAATCAGCAGAAGAAACATCACAACAACCACCAGAACCGCCAACCACTACCCCCGGAGGGTACCCAGAATCCCCACGAAAGCCTACAGGTACACAAGTACCCCCAGCACCACCGAGTAACGATCCTGATAGCTCAGATAGCGATAAAGGATCAGACGATATGGCTTCAGAAGCAGGACCCTCTGGGTCCGGAGCCCCAGCACCAGAAGTCCCTAGACCACCGACACCTAGGCCTAACCCAGCTGTTTCAGCTAAACTCAGCATCAAAGTACCATCACCCGGTAAGTTTACTGGTGAAGGAGATGACCTCAAACCGGAAGCGTTCGATAGATGGTAGAATTCAGTACAGTTATACCTACAGATTAATGGACTACGGACTAGCGAGGCTGGACGAGGAAACTACTGGATCCTCTATACTGAAGGAGGAGCTCAAGAAGCAGCCTTCCAAGCAGCAGAACATTTCGGTGAAGACATGACCAGAGAAGACCTTGTTGGATTCCTACGAGAAAGATTCCAGTCTTCAAAACAAAAAGATGATACCTATCGCAAGTTCCATGAAATTACGCAAGTGCATAATGGCAAGATACAGCGAATATCAAGCATAGCAACCGACATGCTAATGTTCCGATCACGCCTACCTGCAAATACCATAAGAAACTATGCTTTCATTCAAAAGTTCTTCAAGAGCATGCACCCTAGACTACGGCAAGAAGCGGAACTACAGCATGCTGAAACTGACACAGTTATGGAAGCTATACAAAATGCGGAAAGCATAGATGCTACCCTAAAAAGCACTGGTGCTTATGGGAAAGAAAGGTTCGAAAAACCAACAAAAGAATTCATTTCCAAACAAGAAGGACGGAAGGACAAGCGAAAAGGTAGCAACAAGCCCCACTCCAAACCTAAGGAACGAAAAGAAAAGGGTCTTTGCTATACCTGCGGAGGTAAAGGACATCTAGCAAAAGACTGTTCTAGCAAAGATGAGAAGAGCAAAGGCAAGGGCAAGGCTAAGGTGAAGAAAGAAGTTACCTCCAGTAGAATGGAACAAGAACAACTAGCGGAAGAGGTGTTTATCAATGGTATGGAAATAGAGGAAGAAGAGGAAGAGGTTATCGCGATGGCCGCTAGACCAACAAACATCAAACCCCATGACGCTCTCGAAGGAACGATGCACATCAATGGCAAAGAAGCCAGAGTCCTGTTTGATACCGGATCAATAGGAGCAAACTTAATTAGTGCTACCTTTGTGACAACGCACGGAATTCCTGGTCAGGAATTGAAAACACCAATCAGAATACACCTAGCTATGAAAGGATCACGATCCGAAGGTAATAAAGAATGAACTGTCAACATATCAGCAAGAAAGCTGAGTGAACCAGGAACTAGGATGTTAGTCGGAAACCTGGCGAAATACGATGCACTAATAGGAATGCCTTTCCTAGAACAACACCTAGCTCATATTGAATGTGGCAAATTAGCCATCCTGTTTCCCAAAAAGAATACTGGAATTATTTGCACACCTACCAGTGGTATGATCCGAGCAGCCGTGATCAGCACTGAAGATGTCATGAGCCAACACCCGGAAGTATTTCCCCATGAAATACCGGAAGACTTACCACCCCTAAGAAAGATCAATCCTAAGATAGATCTGCAACCCGGGAAAGCGCAATGCTCATTACCCACTTACTCGATACCGGAACGATGGGCAACCGACATGAGCATATGGCTAAGAGAAAAGGAGAAAGCCGGAATTATCAAGAGACAAGCAGTTTCATTGGCAGCACCCACGTTTGCGCAAGAAAAAAAGGACAAGAAACGAATGAGGCCATTAGTAGATCTCACAACAAGGAATGAAATTACAATCAAAGATGTAGAAACCATTCCAGAACAAAAGATGATCCTGAATGCGCTAGCCAGGGCAAGATACCCCAGCAAAATCGATCTTAGCGATGCCTACTTTCAAACAAGAGTGGAACCAGAGGATGTGAGCAAAAACGCTTTTAAAACACCATTTGGATGTTTCGTTAGCAAAGTAATGCTACTGGGAGATATGAATGCTCCAGGAACATTCATGCGCATGATGTCTGATCTATTCGCCGACTACGTAGGACGATTCATGTGGGTATATATTGATGATATATTCACTTTTTCCAATACAGAGTCTGAACATTTGAAACACATATCTCTGATTTGCGATAAGCTCAAAGAGGTACGATTCTACGCAAGTAGGAAGAAATCAGAATTCTTCGCCACAAGCATAGAAGTGTTGGGCCATGTCATCAATGATGAAGGACTCTCACCAGCACCAGAAAAGATAGTGAAGATCGAAGAATGGACTACGCCACAGACTAAGAAACAGTTACAGGAATTTCTAGGAACGGTCAACTACATCAGCCAGTTTTTGCCACATATTGCAACCATTACATCACCCCTAACGGAACTCACGGGAGTTGCAGAATTTGTGTGGACCGCCACCCAAGACCAAGCCATGGATAATGTTAAGCGACTTGTGTCAAAATACGAGGTTATGAAACCACTACAATATGATTCGTCACTTCCAATATGGTTGATAACCGATGCATCCAACACAGGTGTGGGAGCATGGGTAGGACAAGGAGAAACACCAGAAAACGCCAGACCTGCTTCGCTTCACAGCAGGAAATTCTCTAATGCCCAAATGAATTATGGCACAACCGACAAGGAAGCTCTAGCGATAGTTGATGCACTNACTTGCAGGAAGCAAGTTTACTATTGTCACAGATCACCTACCTCTGATGTACCTCAAAACAAGCAGAACACCCTCCAAAAAACAGTTACGATGGCGAGGGTTTATCGGAAAGTACGATACTGAAATAGTGTACAGACCAGGAAAATGGAACTATTTAGCAGATGCCTTATCCCGCCTTTATGATGAGAACGATGACTATCCACATACCACGAACGATCCTACATCAGAAGACGATTTACCTAGTTCCTCACCTATTTCATCCTTTCTTTCTTGCGAAGAACCTACTATTGAAAACGAAATGTCTCGTTTCGAAGCCCTCACAGTTGAGTACATAGGTGCTCATTCAGAATGCGGAAGCAACTGCAGCATGGTGCAAGCACCGCTAGATGCGAACGATTACCGAAATAGTGAACCCCTAAACGATTGGGGAGACCATCGAAGTTATACCAGTGGAAGGAGTGAGGAGGAACGTGAACATGCATCAATGCATTGGGCATTCTGCAACATACCTTTCTGTCCTGACCACGAGGAATTGAAACCTAAGAATAAGATCTATGCCGGCTCCCCCTGCAGCAGCCCACCAGGTATCGAAACTCCACCTAACACCGATAATGATCAAGATGGTAGGAATACCCATTCACCACGCCCCCGCCTTGATATCCAAGGCATCAAAGAACGTGTCAATAAAGCTCTAGGCCGTGGCACAACCCCTACCGAATGTCAGACCTCCGAATACCCTGAACACCAGCACAATGAGCCCCGTTATGGAGGACACCTCGCATACCTGAATGAGGTTCCGGTAGTGGAACCACCCTCCCGACCTCACAAGAAACGCGAGCTCTACAAGTGGTTTGAAACACCTGAAGAGGAAGAGGAGGTAACGGTATTAGAAAGAGCAGTGGACGAAAGGGATATCATCCAAGGAGTGGATGATATGAAGAACATATGGAGGGAACAGATGGTTAAAGGATATAGAAACGACCCTATCTATCAGTTAGCAAAGGATTACAACCTCACTTCACGAAACGGAATGATGCAACATTACCGAATACGCAACGGTCTACTCTACGCTACTACAAGAGGAGGAGAAGATTGTCTTTACGTTCCAAAAGGTCAGGGAGTGAATGGAGAAACGCTAAGAGAATTGATGATCGGGGAAATACATAATAAAGGACACCATAGCGCTGATCGAAACCTCCGGTACGCAACAGAATTCATCTACTGGCCGGAGATGAGGAATGACTTCAAAGACTATGTCCAGCAATGTGACATATGTCAACTGAATCGGAAAAGCACTACACTACCCACTGGCAACACCCTCTCGCTTCCTTTTCCCTGTGAGATATTTGCGAGCTATGCGATCGACTTCATGGGTCCTTTTACTAAGCTGAAAGGATATGATTCAGTATTGGTGGTGGTAGATAGAGCGGTTGGGCTCAGCTGGCTGATACCAACATCAGTAACAGCTACTGCGATGTGGACTATGGAGTTACTCCGTCACCACATTTTCACCCCTCATGGAATACCTGCGCTGATTGTTAGCGATGCTGATCCTCGGTTCACCTACGGGTTTTGGAAACAAACTTTAAAGACGATAGGAGTCGAAAACATTATGGCTACGCCTGGCCACCACCAGACCAACGGACAAGCAGAAAGGAATATTCGAGAACTGAAAACAGCATTGAGGAATGTTGTGAATGCCCGCCAGACCAACTGGCTGACCTCTCTCCCTGAAGTAACAGCCTACTCCAATGCAGGTCATTCTGATACTATTGGAATGTCACCATATAAGGCTATGTATGGACGAGAATACCAACTACTTGATACATATAAAGTAAATGCCACCACAGTACCTGCATCCGATGATTACTACAATCGACACCAGGAGATCAGAAATGCGGCATACCAAGCATTACGGTTGGCTAGAGCAAGAGCGAACAGAACAGCGATTAAGAAGAGGAACCCACACAAACCTGTCGAGATTGGGGAAAGGATTATGGTCTTTGGATACCAGTTTGCAACGGAATCTGGCAGATCTCGGAAGTTGTACCCACACTGGCGAGGCCCTTTTACAGTACTCGAATTTGACGAACACACCCAGAACTATACAGTTAGCATGGATGCTAGAATGTATCGAAGGAAGAAAGGAGTTTTCCACTGCTCAATAGTCAAACCTTACTACCCTAGCGACAATTTCTGATTTCCAGGCCCAGCATTTGCAAAGCCGGCACCCATTCTCATCAAGGAAGAACAGGAATGGGAAGTTCAATCAGTCATCGATTACAGCAAACGATATGGAAAGGGTCAGTTTTTGGTTAGTTGGAAAGGATATCCCGCAAGTGAGAATAGTTGGGAACCGGTGGAAGGATCAGAACATGCGATGGAATTGGTTCAGGCATGGTGGACAGATAACATGCCAGGAGATGAGTTTCCAACGTTGTTTTCTGGGATTATTCCTATGTGTTATTCTCCTACTAAGGATGGCTTTGAGAGCTATCAAAATGTACCCCCAGTTGATAGAGGTTTTTGGGATCCTTATTTGAATTCTGATTATCATAGTGAGGATTAGGAATTGTCTGGTTATATTTTGAAATAAGGGTTTGATTTTGTTTTCGGGGTGTAACCGGTACTGGTTACTGGTTTAGGATATTCACGTATCAGGTGATACTGTTTGAGTTTTGAATTTGTTTCAGGAAACAAGGTGCACCTCTAGCCTGATAGTATAGGGTTTGATACTCTATATATTTTATGTTTGGTTGCGAGTATCGGTTTGATACTCTATATCTTTTATGTTTGGTTTCGAGTATCGGTTTGATACTCTATATGTTTTATCTTGGTTTCAAGGCTGTCGTTTTGGAGTCTATTATGTTATGAGAACAAGGCTCTCGGTAGCCTAGGAAGTGTATTTAAGAACTGCTATTCTTCGCGTTAGAAGGAGCAGACTTCGGCAGACAGAGTTTTCAATATACTTAGTTGAACAGTTACTCTCTTCAGTTCGCTTCAACAATCTTTAGTTTGAGACCTACCAAATATCTCGGAGACTTCAGTAGTTGCGATACAGTAAGAAGTCTATTCAACAACCTTTGCTAAATCCTCCGGACCTTGATTCGCTAGCTACCGCCACGGTA